>JANVCC010000040.1:13247689-13261379 GCA_025345505.1 Todiramphus chloris collaris
GGGATGGTATGGGATCTGTCTAGTAGTCACGGAGTTGGAGAATGCCACGGGATGCTGCTGTAGCTAAGGGGTGTGCTTTCCCTGCTGGCTGTTTCCAGCGTCCAGGCCCCGCTGCCCTAGCGCTCCCCGCCGTTTCAGCTAAGCCTTGCCACGTACCTTCTCACGCTTTGTCAGGTCTCTCAGGTTTCAACCAATAACCACAATAGCGGGCAGAAGATGATGGAAGGCAAGTAGGGAGATGCAAATAATCTTAAAATTTTAAACAGTGTTTGAGTCACATTTGTTAGCTCCATTCCCTTTGCCCTCTGCGTGCTTGAGAAGGCCCATCCTGGCAGCTTCAGCTGCAGTTGGAGCTAAGGTGTCAGCCTTTGACTCGGGGAGTCAGACGTTTTCCACACACGTCCTTTATCCATTTCAAAGCCTGAATCGATACATCCATGGCTAAGAACAAAGTTAAGTTGCACAAATGTGTGCTGCATATAGTAGTTTTCTCTCTAAGGTTTTGGCATTGGACACAACATACTAATCATTTTGCAGTTACTGTACATCATGTGATAAGTGCCTATAGTTTCAGGTTCAGTACATGCTAAATGCTTTTAGCTGGCAATTTTGCAGTTATTAGGTTGTCTACAGAATTGATAAGGGCCAAAAATTTGATACTGCTTTGCCTTAAAAATTAGTCTTTGCTGAAACACAACCATAGAAGTGTAAATGAGAAGTCTAAAATGCTATTTGTACTTTGGTTTGCTGTGGTCTACCAAGTACATCATGGTTTTATGAATGAACATTATGATAACTATTCCTGACATCTAGTTCTCTTTTTAAAAGCAATTTGTATTAAGTAATTTAGCTCATTAGCTCAGTCGAATTTCAAACTTCTTTCTCCTTGTATTGAAATGACATGCCAGCATGTCTAACATACTTTATCTCCCAGGTTTTGAACATCGACAATCTTAAGGATTACTACTTTCTGACAAATTAAGGGTTGGGGTTTTTTTAACCTATAGAATTTGGGTTCCACTATTTCTCCTGCCTGCAGCATTTTAAAATGCAGTAAAAAGCCAAACCACCCGGCATGATGTCTTTCACAGAATTTATGACAATAAAGCTGTAAGACACTGGATATGAATTCAACCCAGAACAATAATTAATACATGATCCCTATGATTTGAAATGATTCACACAGAGTATTCCACACTATCACTGGTGTTAAAGAGGAGGCTGACAGACCTACACAGAGTTTGTACAGCCTGTACTGCTTTTTCATGCAATAAATCTTGCACTGCTGATTTTGACCAGAACTCGCTGGTCATCCATGCAATGGAATGTACAGGAAACAGAAAACAATAATTTGCTCCGTTTCTGAGCAAACATCAAGCAGAACCATAAAAGCAAAACGCCTCCTTGTTGCTTCTCTAACATGTAATTAACAGCTCACTACAGAATTCCAGTAGCCATGTTAAGAGCAGCGACCAGCTTTTCCTAGCCCTAACACTTACAGGCAGACTTTATTGACATGTTTGGCCGCAAGACCTTTCATGACTTGAAATTTTGGGAGCAAATTTCACTACCCTCAGGAGAACAGCATTCTGGAAGTTGCCAACTGTAGCTGAAAACTTCTGTCAGTATGACTGTGCTAGCAACCACAAAGTGAAATATAACACCAGCTGGGTTTGAATGCTTTAGAGAATGTTCCCATTTAGTATTTCATTCCTTTGCCCAAACAGGATACCCACGGTATGTCTAACAGCTTGGCTTCAATTTTCTTGGCCTGAAATAATTTCACATCCTGGCAGGATACTTCATTCACTCCACAAATCTTGGAATCTGTCTTTCACTTACTGTTTCCAAAACACCTAATTTTTCACACCACATTTTCCTTATTATTTAGAGGATCCTAAGTTTCCAGCAGGGAGAGGAATATATTTTGAACAAGTATTGCATTAAGATGTTCATGGAATTTTAGAAATCCACTCCAAGTAGCTTTTTGGAGAATTTTGGGCTTCAACTTCTACAAAGCTTTTTATTCATTGTGAAATCCACTTCCAGTGTGAAGCTTACATGTTGTTTTGGTTTTAGAGGGTTTTTTTTTAAATGAAGAACACAAATCACAGATACTGCAGAGTTGACATGGGGCATAGCTAAGTCCTAAAACATTTATACCAAATCCTAGACCTTTGCTTTCTCAAGTTTCATTCCAATCTGAAGTGAATCTAAATGCATTCGAATTGTCTGCTGCAGAATATCCCTATAAATAAGGCAAACTCATTTTCTTCTTCTTGCATTCAGTTGTGAAAATACTCAACCCCCATTATGGAAACCTTTTGAACTGCACTGGTTCACACTGCAATTCTGAGCAGAGAAAGCACACTGAAGAGCATGGGAGGAAAGGAAAAAAAAAAAAAAGAAAAGAATTTATTCCTACAACCTGTCATTCAAAAGGAGTTTAAAACATACAGCTTGGCATCACTTCATCTCAATCATAAAAAGCAGGAACAAACAGAGTAAAAATATAGCAAGAGTATAAATAAATAAATCCTACACGCACTAATGACAGGGTAATTTCCAAGTCTAATGTACTTTTCTAACCAAACTGTACAAGCACTCCTGAGTTATTTTAAGCCAGATAGATTCTATAGGGTTGAGTCTACTTCTTGAGTACTTCATTTCCAATTAACAATTTTACCAGTACAAATTATTCACTTAACTTCTCTGAAGAATAACACAAGAAGCTCAAAATCATGACTGACAGAAATGTATTCCAGTCATTTGTGGATCAGAGCTTCATCCTAGCGGTTTCACCGAGACAGAGATTGGTTCCAAACAGACTTATTACCCAGACCATATTCTCATGCATGAAGGCACAATAATCACAGGATATTAAAAAAAAAATCAAGTGTCAAGTGTGTTAAAACCATTCAATCCATCCATTAGAGTTTGTGATTCAGAAAGTCATTTGCTCCAAAGGACATAATAATGATGCTTCCTCAGTTTCCCAAAGCAAAACTCTAATGCTTCAGTCCTCTTACTGTTAGAAAAGGATAATGTCTAATCCAAAATAGCCTTCAACACATTTTAATGTATTCAAATAATTTTTCATTTCATTTATTTTTATTTCATTAAAATAATTTATCAATAATTCCAATATTTTCCCAAATAATGATCAGAACAGATTAACTCTTTGCATCAGCTGACAATATATTTGAAGAATTTCCAAGACTCTGCTCAGCGTCCACTATTCTAATACTCAAAATGCCAGTTACTCTCCTTGTAGGAAACACTGAGTTTGCTAGCTCTCATTATTCTTAATTCTCTCCTAGACTTTCTCTAGTTGATCTCAGACTCTTTTTTAAGGTCTGGTGGCTAAAGCTGAATAAAGTGGTCTTCACCAAAGGCTTACATTGTACGTATTACCATTATGGTACAATTCACGAGGGCCACCAAGACATTCTGTGGCTTCGTGATTTTGATGAACACCGAGTACTGGATCATTCTTATGCACTCAGTTTCCAGAACTGATTTATCCTAATTATGCATGTTTTTATCCTCATGATTAATACGATCTACATCCTCACCACATTCAATCTTCCCCCCCCCCACCCCAAAACCAGAACATAAAACTTTTTTGAAGTTAAGATCTCCTTTAAATCTAATGCTAACCTTAAATACAGTGACAAAAGCTCACAGTTTGGTGCCACCTTCACATTTAACAACTAGGTTTTCCATTTTATCATGCAAATCATATATCAAAACACAGAGCAGAAACATGGTTAGGATGCATCCTAGGGAACTCACCCAGAATAAGACTCAAAATGGACTGCGACTCGCTAATCATTTCCCTCCATTACAGAAACAAAAAAAAAAGGTAGAAAGATTTAAGCTGATTTTTTCTTGTTAAATTCACATTGCTTATATTCTTCAGCTTGTTTCCTCATGTGCTTACACATGCCTTTATGTAACAAGAATTCAGACAGCCAGATGACAACTAAGTTCATCATTCACACAGCAGGATGAGTCTTCCTCCAATTTCTCCCGCAGGCAGGCTCTAAAGACCCCGCTACAGGGGGGCCTGCATTCAGCCACCAAAATTTAAACGTCAGCTTTTAAATAGAAGGTTGTAAATCTGTGCACAGGTTCAAGCTCCAGGTGTGCATGCAGTGTATCTATAGTCATTTTAAGTTCAATGTTACTAATACGTGCAAGCTTATAAAGAGCTTTTCACCAGATTACATCCTTACGTACTTAAATTCAACATGGTAAATCATGAAAGAGAGCAATTCCTGCTCAACTGTTTGAGTTGATCCTCTTGCTCTATTTATGTGAGGAGGTAAGAATAGTTACATATTTTAGGTACAATTTGTTGCACATTGCTCCCCCATCTGTTATGTAAGCAGACTAATAAGTTTATTTTCCCCTCTCTGAATTGTAAACACCTCTAAAACAAAACTAACAGGAAATCTAATGCCCTTGAAGTCAACATTTTTTTTTAGCAACACTTCAAAAAAAAAAAGCAACACTGCAAACACCTTTTCTTCCTTTAAACACCAGGAATGCACTCTGTACTGCTAAAGTCAGAACAAGTTATTATGACTTGCTGAGGAGATTGAGGGATATTACAAAACAATCAACTTCCTTTATTGATTTTACACTTCACTTGCACTTTCTCTATATATGTAGTTCAGCTAGCGCTGACAGCGGGAATGCACTTCTGTGACATCATTTTTCACTGCCAAATGCCTACTCGATGAAAGGTCATTTTGAAATTAAAAATTTGAGAGCAAATATTAAAAAAAATTAAATTCCCGATGCAGTTGGATGCTACCATAAAAACGCATTTTGATACATACCTGAAATAACGCTTTAAGTTTGGGGGTTTTCTTAGAGGTGTTTCAATAAAGAATGAGTTATTAACCATTTCAGGCAAGTCAGCAGTCAGATTAAGTTACAATGGAATGGTATCACTGGGTGACACGGTGTTGAAAGCTGGAGTCATCTAGAAACATTTCAGCTAATCCTCTGAATGCTGAAAGTCAGGTTGGATGAGGCTCTGTGAGCAACCTGCTCTAGTGGGAGGTGGCCCTGCATGGGAGAAGGGGGTTGGAACTCAAGGATGTTTAGGGTCCCTTCCAAACCACACTATAACACCAGTATTCAAATTGTACAGCTCTCAGCCACTCTGTGACTTTGTGCAACTCAACAGCATAAGCATTGCAAATGCTTCAAAAAAGCAACTTTAATAAAAGTTCACACTCTTCTTTTTACTCCTCTGTCTCCTCACATCTCTCCTGCATATAAAGGAATTGCTGATAACTTCTGGAAGAAATGAAAATTAATAGTGCATGTCACACAACTCAGACTAATAGCAGTTTTGCTGGGGAACTGCTGCATTTTGAGGATGGATGATATTTGGAAGCACGAGAAGCCTTAGAACCAAAGTTACCCAGTTCTACTGGTCCACCTTCGTGGTAGTCAGCTGACTGCCACAACAAGATAATTTGGTCACAATCATTTTAATGCTATAGAGGCACACTCAGTAATGTTATCTCTGGCAGAAAAGGTGCACAAAGCCTGTCTGAAAGCATCAGTAGTATTTACACAGTGGGAAAAATCTAAACCTACTCTTTTTTCCACATTAGAAGTCCAACTACTTAAAGGAAATTTATTTTTAGCCTTATCTCAAACAAGGGCAACTGAGCTGCTTCCTGCTGCAACATCAACTTTACATAGAAATGATTCTATCTGTGGCTACTAATCAAACGTCATTTGTATCCCATCAGAGGACATAATGAAGGCTTGCCTCTATGGAAATCGAGAACAGTTTTGTTATCTCCAAGCCATGGTTATGAATAATATATTGTCCCATGTGCATATAGCAGTGATTGATGCACTGATTAATGTGTTTCTCTTTTTACGCCGTAAAAGGCCAGGAACTAAAAATACACTCTGAAGGCCTCTTTCTCCATATAGTTCAGTAAACCTATTTCAGCTTGCATTCAGAGAGATCTCTGCAGCCACAGCAGAGATAAGGAGCATCCACACAGTTTTCATACTGAAAAAAAACTGTCCTGAAGAGTTCCTAACTATTACTCCAACTCCTGCACTTGTATCACGTTTTGGGAGCATTAAGGCAGAGATGTACCCTCATGAGAGAGATTTGGATAGAGAATCTACATTAATTGCCATGAATGCTCATATGCAGAGTGTGGTTGGAAAAAGGGCACAGGAAGGGTTTCAGAGCAATTTCTGGTTATGTAAACAATACAGAAGGAGAAAATTTTGATGAAGTTTGGATTTTTGAAACTGACTCTCAAATTCACCAGTGTATGTTGAAAATCCAATCTTAAAATAGCTCTTCCCCCTGGCCCCCCCCCCCCCCAAATTCCGATTTATCTCCAAGGGTATAAACAAGGAGTTTAAGGCAATGTGCTGTACTTACAGCAGAGGTACCCATCTCCTTCTGCAGAGATGTTAGGTAACAGACAATGCCTATACCTTGGCTAGTGACCAAGTACCAAGGACTATATCAGTACACAATTGTACCTTATTGGATATCAGCGTCCAGCCATCCCTCTTTCTAAAACTGATAGCATGAACTCTGTGAAGTATCTTTCTCCTGGTTCTTTATAACACCTTGTATGTATTTACACAGTATTCCTTCTCTCATGGATTTTCCATATCTAGTACAGAATGACAGATGACATCAACAAGCTGGAGAGCCAGACTCTGCTTATTTCAGATACAGCATAATAAAAGCAATAGCATTTAAGGTGTGTCTTGCTCCCCTCACCCCCAATTTCATATTCTGATAACTACAGCTCAGCCTAAACTAGAGCTTAATCCCTGGAATACCATAAACATTAAAAACAACAACAAACTCACTCTGCTCCCATTAGCTTCTGCTTTTGTTCTTGTGACCTCTAACCCTCATTCCAAGTAAGAGTGTTAAAAAAAAATTCTACCCTTGAAGAGCTACATAAGTCAGTTAATATATTTTCATCTCTAAACTGTCACAAGACATGGATTTCCCTTTATTAATCTAGCACATTGAGGAATAAATTCTGATCATATTGATAGTGGTTTTATACTGATATTAGTATATCAGCTATCCCAGACGTACGAAACCATGAGACCACAATCTGCACCTCTGCGGTCTTCTGCAGACGTGAAAGAAAGCTAAAAGAGAACCTGTCTTGACTAAATCTTGGGTGAAATCTTTGTATTTTCAAAGGAGTATCAGCCCATATCCCAAGTGCCTCAACTGACTAGACTACAACAGGGCCTTCCTTAGCAAAGGTTTCCACAGACAGCAAAGTCTTGTACACAAGTCGTAATCGTAATCCCAGGGGGTGAGAGTTGGCTTCTTGCTAGCATTTGATGTTTGACAAAGTAAGGAGGGTTAACTGAGGTCAACGGGAGGAAACATGTGGTGGACTTGAGGGTTGAAGAGATAACTGTTTGGGATAGACTTTGTGCAGGCTCTGCGAGATAGGCATCAGTAACGATCAATACAGCAAAAGCAAAACCGCAAGAGTTAAGAAATAATACAGCACCAGCTCTAAAAAAAAAAAAATCAATCCTTTTTTTTCTCACCCAGCAAACTACTAGCAAGATGATATTTGGGTCAATGTCACTCCGACTTTTCAAATAGGTATGCTTTCTTGGACCTTATATCCATTGCTCCTACAGTCTCATCTCATCCCCTTTTCTCTCTCCAAGAAAAAGAAAGGCTAACAAACCCAAACCAAGGGTATCCCAGTTTTCTTCTTCTGTACTGCAGGTTTCCACGAACACTCACAAATGCCTCTGATCATACAAGTTGGTGGTTTATATATAAGTCTGTCTGCATGTAGTCAGGACAGCAGGACAAATAATTTTTACATTATTATTGATTTTTCTCCTTTAACTCTGTCATTTGAGATCACTAGTGGAGTAAACTCACCATTTTCACCCTATCAAATTAGATAGTTAGAATACAAATGGAAAATATTTGCGATGTGTTCTAGAAACAGAAGGTAGCTAGATCAGATCAGTTTTCTTTCCCAACTATTACAAATATAATGTGGAATCTATAAAAAAAAAATTCCTCTGCTCTAGAGTTTCCACATTGGTGCTTCTTTCACATAATAATTTATAGAGCCTATTACAGTAACTGCTTAAAGACCACCATAGAAAAATAAAATTCAACAGAGTTGAAAAAAAACCCCACAAAACCATTCATTGCTTTAGTTTTCTTTACACTGTCTACCTTTACAGCTCTAGAAAAAGAGGGAGCAAACAGACAGTCTCTGAAAAACAATCTCCTCCCTCATAACAAACCAACCAATCTGCTTTCAATCTGCATTCATAACACTAGAGCCAGATTTCAGACCAGAATTTCCTCCCAACAAATTAAACTCTCCACCCATTCAGCTGATATTGGCATTAGAGCCAAAGGAATGGAAGGGAATTACCCACGCTTTGCTTGAATAACATACAGATGCAGAAAGGACCCTTACTGCCCCATGGGATGCCCAGAATCACCAGTGAGAGACACAGAATTTTAAAACTTGCAAAGCTACAGGCATTGTGGTTCATGCCACAAACCTACTGAGAAGGCCGCTGAGATTTCAGCTGTGCCAGAGCCATTTCACTACTGTTCCCAATCAATATTAGGGAAATAACATAGTTCATCATGTACCATGCACCAATACAGCTCTTCCTAGCAATAGCTACATGAGAAAGGTGGTTTTTCAGCTTATGATAACTGTATTTTGCTAGGTGGTTCTATAAAGTAAGACTGTTACCTTCCTGAACCAACGAAACAAAGGCCATACAAACCAACTTCCTCCAGAGCACTCATCATCCCATTCACCATCCCTTATTCAATCACCATCCTAAAGAAGCTCGCAGATGTCATCAGTTCAACAGGGACGAAAAATTAAAACCAAAGAAACCCAACAACATTGCTTTCCCATGTTCTGACTTTTACCTCGTTTAAATGAAAAGCATTTTTAACTCCTCTCAACTACAGTTTTCCTCATATAAAGAACAAGCTAAAAAGAAAGCTTAGAGACATCAATTTTTAGTGAAAAATACAGTCCAAACTATTTCATATGCTGCTTATAAGTCAAAATTTTCTCTTTACCAGACTATTCATCTATCTTCTGTTTTCCTCCGAGCTGCCATCCAGGGCTTCCAACACATGATTTGTGGAATCCCAATTATTCATCTGGTAGGGCACAACTGCATGCTCTCAGCCATTGCAATATATAAATTGTGCCTTTCTCTAAATTGCCCATCACAAAAATGTCTGTGTCATGCATTCAGACATCAGATACACACCTCTCAATTCGCTGTAGCTTTGATTTTAGTGCTTGGACAATACCCCATTCTCTTTGCTAACTGATTTTTTTTTTTCCTTTTTCCCCCTCAACCTTGTCCTGATTATGGTTTTATTTCTCTTTTGAAGTTTCCAGAGCAAGGAAGACTACAGGTTGGATGACTGAGCAGCATAACGAAGAAAAAGGGGAAAGAAAAAGAGCAGACAAGGTTTGGCTTAGCTGAATTTTAAAGGCGCAAAGTGATACGCATTCGCTCTTGTGGTGGTTGTATGTAAGCAGAAACTCGCCACGCTTCCTAAAGACATTTATTTTCTTTTCACTGTTGTTTATGATCCAAAGTTGTAGCATCCAAAAATCTCAAACACCTTTAGAGAGGAGCTGTGCACATGTCCTTTCCTCCACACTAGCCCTAGTCTGATGGTATTAAGTCAAACGCCCCACACAAAAGGCCCCAAAACAGATGCCATTTGGATCCAACTGCCCACCCGTGCATCCTCTCGAGTCTCTGTATTGAGTCTAGAAGAGCACGAACAACTGCATCCACCGGTAAAGTGGGTGCATCTGCACATGTGCTGGGGACTGAAGTGTGGGAATCTGCAGCCATGCTCCAGACAGACACCTATCACAGATGGGAGCAGTGCAACCACCATTAGATCCCAGCCCTTCCTTGCACAACCCTCACTACCCTTTTCTGAACATGACAATTTCTACAATTTCTCTATGTCCCATATCACTCTAAACTGGACTTTACACTGCTTTGAAAAGTTTGCTTCTGGAAAAAAAAAACCCTCAAGAACATAATGATGGACAGAAATGCCTCTCTGCATGTTGTTACTTCTCTATATACATAATCTGCATAGATCTGTTTCCAGGCTTAAGTCTGTCATAGTAGCCCTGAAAGCAAGGCTCTGCTAGAAAGGTGTTTATTGGCAGAAAGGGCTAATTCAGCTTCATTGCATAGCTTGTTCTTCAGCACATGCACTAGACTGTTACAGCCAATAATAAATATAAAGGGAAAAAAATACAAGGCTTTTTTTATTATTCCCTTAAACCCAGGAATTGAGCCCAGTATTCTTGCCTACAATGCAATCTCCTCCCATTCAGTGGAACAAGCTGCTGTGCAGTGGGGGCACACAGTTACAGCATAACACTAGTATAGATTGCTAAGTACTGGGGGGTGGCAGGTCAGGTAATGTGATGTCATTAGCTCCTCCATTCCTCCACTCTAACAAGGGGTTCTTATAACACTAAACCACAATATAATTATTTCCACAAAGGCGGTGTGGTGAAATTCAAACAGATGAGGAATCATCTGTATTACTTAGCAAAAGTATTATTGCACCAATTATTTCTCTATAAAGAACAAGTGTTGACAAATAATCAGAAAGATCCCTTTTTTTTTTTCCCCTCTAGTGCTTACCCACCCTCCCTGCCAAGAAAATTGTTGCTCTATTTCAGTTTTACATAACTACTACAGGGTTTTCTTTTCCTCACTGTTTTGTTATCGGACCTATAATTGTGAATCATCAAATATCTTTTAGTTCCACCTCTGACAAATGATTTATGCTACCTAGAGAGCTACTGCAGGTGACTCTCATCCTCTGTATGATACTTAGTTATTAAAACATGATTTGGGTTTTTTCAACAAGTGTGGAGGAAGGGAACAAGAGTGATTTCTCATTTACTTGCTCACTATATGGGGAATATTTTCTTCCCAGGAAGGACCATTATTCATAGCTATCTCAAGCATCCATATTTTCATGAGTAAAAGACAGATTTCAGAGGCATTGCTTAGCTGATAATATTAATAGTATTTCAGATGGAAGCTGAGAAAGCTGGAAATAGCCTCTCTCTGATGCAACAGGGGTTTGAAGAAGTAAAATACTGTAGGAATTTGTGCTGAGAAGGAGAAAAGAAATCTTTACACATTTGTGCACAATAGGTATTAAAAGGGGACTATTTTCAGGTATTTTTAAACAGTTGCCACTGAATTTGACACAAGGAAAATACTGAGTTTAACATCAATTCCTTTAAAGGTTACTTACTTCTCCTGGTACTCAGAATTCTTCCTTGGCAGTATCTTCATTGTAAGGCCAGCTCACACATGTAGCCTGTGATTAACCACCACAGGCTGCAGATTGTGGTTCAGGACTCAAGCTGGTGTAAATCTGCACCACCCTTGTAAAGTTGTGCAATAATGTCAGTTTTAAGAGACAAAATCCCTCTCATTAGATGTGTAAACCCACTTTACCCTTTTGGCATTGTGTTATTAATAACAGCAATAATAACCAGGGTTACTCAGCTAAGAAAGTGTCTGCAGACTTCTCATATAGACCATATATTCTAGTAAAAAATGAAACAAAAAGAACAAAACAAAACCAAAAAACCCTTATAGAAGAGTTTGCTGCATTAAAATTTTTTTCAGAATAGAAGTAGCCAGTCTAGCCCTTAATATATTTTTTTTTTTTTTTCCAAAGAACAAACCAGATCTATGACCCCAGTCATGAGCATCGACTTGCCTTTTCTACAGCAGTGTGAGTGGCAGCACTTGGACTGCCAGGTACCATCCATTGGGATGGGGAAGAGAACATGGTGACACAAACAGAACTCCTATTGAATGAATTCACTCAAGTGAATGGGTTTGCAGCCATTGGACTGAGTAGGAATTTCAGGCCAACACGAGCTCCCTGTGAAATCTTTAGCTCAGTAAAAACCTACACTGAATTTACCGTGGGTCATATTTTGACAAACTCAAGTGTAAGTTAAATCCTTCACAAATATTATTAAGCTGGCACACTGATAGCTGGTTTGGGTGGGCCCGCAGATCACTGGAGATCTTTCATCACTCTAAAAGTGTCACAGACAAACCCAGACATTAATACAGGGCAAATGATCCTGTTTTCCCAATACAGTAAAATTCCTTCCCAGAGCTGACTTGTCATCAACATGAAGCAGGTAATTTTTTTTGTGTTTATTATTACTCACAATTCCCCCCCTCCCCCCCCCAGCAAAATCTGCATAAGCAATGTTTGTAACACAAAACTTTTGCTATCTATGTAAAAGGGAGTATCGAGAAATGCATTTCTTTTTCTACACTAGCTGACTTAAAAAGTTATGGTTATTCATCAAGTAATTTTGTAATGTTCAAATGAACAAAAGCTTAGAAAATATGCTGCTAATGGTAGAGAGAAATAATTCTTCCCTGAAGTATTGTCCGTATTGTGAATATGTACAAATACTCTAGAGAGAATATGTAAAGTTTTGTACCTAAATATATTCACCACTCCCCTTGGAAAGTACCATCTGAGATCACAAACTCAGCTCTCTTTTTCCTGAAATTATTGTATGTGAATTATTTTGGCAAAGGAGAGATCAGAGTTATTCTTGCTAAGTACCATGGCTCAGAAAAAACAATGTCACCAGTACCTGATACACCTGTCTACTAAAAAAGTGTCTGCATAACATTAATACAAATATTGTTTGGAAAGGCAGATACAAGATGCCAGTTACAGAGCATATCAAGAGAGAGGAGCGAAACATTTTTCCCCTCCTTTTGTGGGAGGAATCCCTTGTGGGGCTGCTCCGTTGACCAGGCTGTTGCTGAAGGCACCTCTTTCCCTTTATGACTGACTAGGAGTAACAACCTCTAATCCCCCCATCCCAAATGACAAAACGAATGCTACTGTGCTATCACCTACCACCAGAAAAAAAACCCCCCCCCCCCCCCCCCCCTTCTGACTGTCAGGCTAGGAGAAAGGGGCATTGTCATGAAACTGGGGGAGAGAGGGCAGTTCCCTGCTCTTCTGTAACACAGGTATTAATTATTGAGAGAGGCACAATCTGATTATATGACTTACACTTGGCAGCTGAGAAGTAGAGATTTTCATGTTTGTAGTGGGGAAATAAATAATGAAAATCTCCTTTTATACATGCAGCAAAGGCAGCAGTTAAACAAAGTGAAGCATTTAATCTCAGTATCAGAGGAAATTCATGAGCTATGAATGCTCTGACCTCACAACCCCAAGACAAATTTCTGACTTTGAGACTACTACTTCTGGCTACTCTATTACACTAGCACGGACACTCAACTAAAAAGGAAACTAGACAAAGCTCATGTCAGAAAAATCAAGATTACAGATTGTAAGATCTGATCAGAAGATGGTACCATTTGCAGAAACTCCAAGCATTTAAGAACTTATCTACATTCAAAACTGGATTAAAACCTTGACTATTCCATTACAATGACCTTGCGGACAATTGCACAGATGGAATATGGCAATCAAAAAAAAGCAGGACACACGACTTACTGCAGAATCTTCTCCAGTTCCAAATTTAAGAGTTTATTGGTTTGTGGGTTTTTTTTTTGTTTT
>JANVCC010000040.1:13261479-13520484 GCA_025345505.1 Todiramphus chloris collaris
TTTTTTAGTGTGTGTATTCTTTCTTCTGTGTCTTTTCTTGTAGTTTGTGTGGGTTTGTCTGGTTTGTTGTTTTTTGGTTGTTGTGTTCATGTCTTTATTTTAAACTAGAAGTAAAACCTCCTTCCCTCCAGAGCCACCCAGAGCACGGCTTTTTGCAAACATTCCAGATGGAGAGGAAAGGTTTCTCTGAGCATTTCACATTTACCACCTCAACTGGCCCAGGCTACCAACTCTGACATCCAGTGCAAGACTTAACTTGTTAGAATACTATTCCAGAAGCATTTGTTATTGGAATCCTTAGAACAAATAAGCATGCATGATTTCTGTTTATTTATTGAATCCTACCCTTTGTAGTTGCAGTAAAAGCCATGAAAAAAGCTTTTTAATTAATCCCGTAATCTCAAGGAACCAGGGGAAGAAAAAGATGTTCCCACAGACAGAATGTGCAACCAACTTCAGAATGCCCGAGGTTAATGACACTATAAACCAACAATTAGTATGAGCAACTCAAGGGAAATGCTTCAAGTTTTAGAGATTCCTTGAAGCATGTGGCTTTTTTTACCTTGTATATGTGCATACATGTGTGTATATGGAAAAAAAAACAAAACACCTTGTTTTCCAAGGACTGATATTTCCAGAAAACAAACATTTTGACTCTAGAAACTTTTGCTACCTTTACCTCTTTTGAATCTGTGGCTACATATGCATATTACATTAAACCAACTATGAAAACAATCAGGAGTTTCAGATCTTTACTGAAGCTAACTTACTACTGGGAAAAGACAACCCTTACAGATAACTGTGCTTGAGACAACATTTAGCTCCAAGCTAGATTCTGGAGCTCTGTTCAGACACAGAGGAAAGATTTAGAGAGAGAACAAGTGCTCTCTCAAAGGCAGGCAAGATTTCGTTATCCATTTCCTCAGCACTCCTTTCTTACTTGTTTGTCATTTTTTCCTGTATTAACACATCTAATGAAGCTGGAGAAATTAAAATTTCACAGGCACATAGCTCTGCAGTCAGAGAAAGGTACCACCTGAACAGACTGTCACAAAAGACCCTGGAAATCAGTTTTAAGAGGCATAGTCACCAGAAATACTGTAGATCCAATGGTGTAAGCCAGCCGTGAAAAAATCCTAATATGAAGCAAAGAAGAAAAAGCATCTTTGAAAAGAAATAATTGCTAGCACTACAGACAAAGCCTTTGGAAAAACAACAACAAAAAAAGAAACAAAACAAAAAAACAAAAAAAAAAGAAAAACAAATCAAAAAAAAGGGGAAAAAAGACACAAACCAACAACAAAGATTAAAAAACTCCAGAGAAACAAACAATAAAAGTAGTCCTCCTCCTAAGTCCAGATACAAAAACAAAGAAAGCCAACAAAAATTAATTATTTTTTCTACCCTTTCACCTCCACTGGGAAGTTAACAATAGCAGCATCCCCACAGCAGCTGCATCCCAAATCAAAACCATCAACTCCTTGGGTCCCTCTCTTCACCCAGGCCGGTTCTGGTAAGTCATAAAAGCCACCACGATAAAAGAGAGTACATTTACGATTTTCTCTAATCTCTTTAAAGTTTTTCAATAGTCCTAAATTAAATCCCTTTCACCCTTATCACTTTATCCATCAGAAAATCCAGAGGATATTTGGATTCAGACATCCATTGCACCAAAGATCTTTCATTACAACACTCAAAAAAGCACTTTTATTGAACAAGAACCCAATTACTTAACCCAGCTTCAGGTTTCATTCTACCCTGCTGCTTCCACCTCGACATGGACCCACTAATCTCTTCTGACGGGCATTGCTACATATCAGTTCTGATACACTGAGATGATTCCTAACCTCCCTTGCAGAGCACTGCTGATTAAATAAACTGAGATGCTCATCTCAGCTTCTTTGGACCAATGAATAACAATGAGAAAATAAAGTTGGGAGATAGAGACCTTTTTCCCTTTAATATGAAGAGCATTCAGAAATAGATGGAAAATGAGGGAAAATAATTCAGTAAAAGAATCAGGAATGGAAACAGCTAAATGTTTATACTGCCTTATATAAATGATTCATTTATTAGATCAGCTAGAGGTTATGCTTCTGCCTTTTGTTTCTCTGCTGCAAATTAGTAAACAGTTTCTTTGCTACTGTAATAGATAAGTGAGGGTATAACTTAAAAACACTTACCCAGCAGAGGGTTATGAATATGAAAACACAAAAACTTCAGCCTGCTCTGTGCAACTCCACAGCTTATCCAGCCACAATGGAACATAAAGTCCTTGTTTTCTCTCTCTCCCCAAACGGTGACAGAATCATCACATACTACAACTATGTAGTACCCAGATATCAAGCATGAGTCAAAGTTTGTTGCTGATGGAGTTAGGAAACTAGACTAAGTATTTGTAGGAAAAAAAAAAAAAAGAGGGAGAAAAATCACATAAACAAGGGACCTCTCTGTAAATCAAATCTATTATTAGAAAACCAAGTTCTTAGCTTCAGACTTCTGTTAGTTTCTGTAGCACCGGGTCTCAAACTCCATGTGTTAGACACAGCACTCTCAGTAAGACATATGCAGTTCACCCATTAATATAAGAACTATGCCATTTCAGCTAAGCAGCTCTGGTAAACAAAAATATGAGAATATCAACAAAGACAAGGACTTACTGCAAAATTACAAATAAGCATGTTGATGAAAACGTGGAAAGTAAACAAAAGAAGATGGATAAGAGGAAAACAATAAGGTAAGGGAGGTGGAAGCAAATCAAGCCAGAAAACTAAATATGATCAGTGATAATGTAATTAAACTGGAGAGATCTGATAACACCCTGACCTCTCGGTCCATGAGTTAGGAAATACACACTAGTGACAGCCACTACGATCAATTCCTTTCAATTAATTTCTTATTTATATTACTGTGCTGTTTCTTTCCAGACAAAAGAGTCTATCTTTTATAAATACGTTTTCAAAATAAATATTTAAATGAGGTTTAGAAGATGAAACAATGAGACCTGAAGCTAAACTATTTTACCTGAGAAATGCTGTATTTTGCTTCTATCAAAACATGCTCACTATCTGTGTTACTGAGATTTTTTCCTTTCACACCACTGTGTATTTCCAAAACAAATATCGTAAAAGAAATACAAAACATACAACCACCACAAACTTTCACATTTGTGGACAAAACCAGCCAAACAAAATAATAATAATACAAAAAAAAGGTTTCTGGTCTTTCCTGCCAGATCACATCTTGTTCTAAACTGATTTGCTTGATCTCATGTATATCTCTGACCTTAAACACATGATTAAATGGATTATCAGCCAAGTGTCTTTCCTGGGGGGTGGGGGAAAAAAAACAAACAAATCAAATCTACAACACACCTTACTTTGACCATGAAGTGCAGGGGGTAGTACAAGGAAATACTTTTTAATCTCATCAATATTAATAATATCTCTGAAGATAACTAGCCTTTTAAAGAACTCCATCTTCTGCCTGGAATGGCCTACTCAAGATCTTTCCAGACAACAAAAAAAACCCAGTCCAAAATGGAAACACAAACTTCACAGAAAAGATAGTTTTGTGAACAACGCTTGAACATGAAACTCTTCCTCTAAAGTTCTTCTGAAAAGATATGTTGCCTTTCATCACTGTAAGACATTTCAACAATTATAAGTACATTTCAGGGTATCTTCTCTTTATGGTATTTTAACACTTTAAGGAGCAACAGCTACTGCAGAAAGAGATAATGATTCACATTATCAATTCACTGACTCCCACTTCTGGCCCTACAACAAGAAAAAAGGTTTCTCCCAAACAGAGCTGTTAGCTTCCTGCATGTTAATCAAAATGTTCATGTCTACTTAGCCTCTATTGCTTAAATTTGTTAGTGCTTGAAAGTCACGTTTGTTTACCCTTCCCCTGCTCCCTGGATCTTTTTCTCCAGTAACATGGAAATGGTGGCACAACTGTTATATTAGCAGAGCAGTGACATACTACACATTCTCCACATAGTAACACCAGGGAATTTCTAGTAATCATGAAAATAGAATTTCTGTAATCATTACACTCCCAGTATGTCTCTTCCCCCCTAAAAGAGCTCATTTCAATTTAGAAAAGTTCCAGCCAGAACTCCCCACCCCCGCCAATGAACACCTCTGACATCACTCAAAGCTTCAGGAGCTCCACACACACCAGGGAAGCAGACTGCTGGTTTCCAGGGTGCTGTTATCTGCTTGCCATTTTACACACACTGCAGTAAATATTGCCCAGTTACTTTATTCTGGACCTTCATATAATGTAGAGGAAGTTTCAGCTGTAACATGCACTGTTCTTTAATTCCTTTTGTCATTGGATATAGAATACTACAGCTTTTTTCAGTTTTGGAAACAAGTTACAGCACTTGATTCTATTAATTAAATAGAGATTGATTGATGTCATCAAAGCAAATTAATTATGTCTAGTTAATGTTTCTGTGCCAGATTCCCTCAGCTAATGAAGTGATAAATAAACGAAGTGTCATAAAGGACTATTTTCTTTTATTTTCAAGGTCAAGATGTCAATAAAGCTTTGACATGAACTCAATGGGCAGGGAGAAGGCTCATTAAGGCGATCTTTTAATCATGTTTATTATTTTTGCCAGCATAAATATTACCTAAACCTGTGGCAATAATCATGACAAGCACGCATTAAGCATAAAACATCTGCTTGTTTTTGCTGCAGGTCAGTGTTCGAAGCTACAAATCTATTTGTGCATTTACATCAAATAAGCTCTAACTTACTTCTGTTTGTCACTGTCAGACATTAGTCTGTAGAGGTGACCAAAAGTGTCACTCGTGCTTTGCCCGTTTACGTGACTAAAGTCTCACACCAATCTGCATAGAGTGGAGCCAATCTGCATGTAGGATAAACACTTCAAGTGGCTTTGCACTCTGTTACTTCACATTCAGACATTTTCCTTTGCTAGATGTTACTTTCAGAGTGGACGTAAGTGCCCTGAAACATCTTTAAAATGAAGTGGAACAGTAGAGTTCATGCAAACAATTCCCTCCCCCCCCCCAAATAACACGACACTTAACAACAAAAACTTACAGGAACCTTTTTATCCAGGTGTGTTATTATGTGTGAGTTTAATTTAGTGGTAGTCTTATGATGTAAGTAGTGTTCAACAGTCCTTATCTATTAGCGTTGTAACTTCTTGGGAAAACTAGCAGGAGGAAGGGAAAAATACTGCAAAACACAGGAAAAAAAAAAAATCAATAAAAGTTCACGAACACCCAAACTCTAAAAAGACGTTTAAGTGCCCAAGATCAACAACTGAAGAGCAGCGTCAAGTCTAAGTCCTTCTGAAATGTAAATCATGAGTTGCTGTGGGGTCTCCAGGGGAAGCTGAGGGGTCACAGGATTCTGTCTGCACTCGTGAGACACGCTCCTGGCCAAGCTTGCAGCAGCCTCGCTACTCCGCAGCACACGTCTGCTCTGCTGCCGGGCCTCTTCTGCACTGCTCACTGCAGCCAGCTTCACACGGACTCCAACACCGTTTCTACGTGCAAGAAAACTCAAGAGCTTTAGAACAATGAAAAACATTCATTTGTTATTTGCATCTGGGAAAGCCTTTCACCAGATCCTCTAGACCTGGAAGATCAGAGGAAATTACGGAAATGCTCCTCCCCTCATAAAAGCAGCAGCTCAGTTGAGAGCTCCTGCCTTGCTATGAAGCACCAGCAGTATTCCACCAATTACCATGCAAAAGCCATTAGGTGCTCAGAGAGTAATAGCTGGTAAGACAAACAAACTTAAATATACTTGTAACCCACAGCACTATGTCATTTGTGCTGAAGACACGGATGACATCCATTACAAACATATGGCTATACATTACAAATGTACAGTCGTGCATCACACAACAGAACTTTTTTCTAATGTGAAGCAAGCAAAGCCACTGAGACCTGTTAAAGTTTTTCAGCTTGACTTCATCTCTGCACCATAGCCCTAAACTTACAGATTATATTAAGATATCATGAAATTATGATCCAAATGATCTAACCTCCCCATAAGCAGGTATTAGGTACAAGGGTTTCAATAGTTTTAAAGACATAACATGCCCAAAGCTTATACTATTCAGAAGAATCTCATCTGAATGTACAGAGTGTAAACAACCAAGAGGAAGCAGAGATGACTTTTTCACCTGACTGCAGACAGTGCTTCTAACACAACAGAGAATATTACCTCATAAAGCTGAAGCTATGATTGGATATTCACCTCAGAAACAGTCTTGCCAGTTAAAAATACCACTTAATTTCTCCAACTGACTGTCACTACAGCTCCTTCCCGAGAGCTGGAGCACTGATTTGTGCGAGTACTTCCCATTCATTTCAAGACTGTTACTGGGTTATCTTACCCTGCTGTGGAAAGCTATTTAAGTGTCATTCCCTGGCTTGAGAAGATGGCCAGCCCCAGACTGCTAATGCAAACACCATATTCCGTAGCACGGGTTCCCAGTAAAGCAAGTTCAATGGCACATCCCTTTTTTGCTAGTCATCTGAAAAAATGCTGTCAGCTTTTCTAAAATGCAGCAGTTTGCCTGCTCCTCGTAACTGAAGGCTGAGTTCCACTCGATTAAATAGACTGTATGCAATTACAGATGATTTCGTAACAATATTTATCCTTTTTCCCTTAATGAAAATACTCATACTTGGGATAACAGTAGCCCCGAGTACTACAGAAGTCACCACCTTCCTAGTTTTGCCTTTGCTATTGCTTTCTGAATAGAATTCACCTGACAACACAGACTGAAATAGAAAGCACACTGAGATCCTGCAACACAGAAGCAAAAACAACAGCAGCAACAACAACAAAGAAGTAGAAATTCCCAAACTGAGAGTAGAACACACACGTACAACTCCTGGAAAAGGCAAATATAACACAATACGTTGTAGTTTTTACGCTAGCGAAGAGTTTTCCCTCCAACTTAAGCAGTCACTTCTCTGCCCAGTGCTCCTCTTTCCTTTTCTAACCATCCCATTGAAAGTGTTCTCTGATATGACCCTTTTAGGAATTAATAATTCATAGAGGTATTGCTGCATGGTGCAGTTTTAAGATTAGATAGCACTGAGAGACTCTATTACAGTATAATGTAGTAGCCAATAAAATAGAAAATATTACGCCATCTTGCTTATAAATTTATGACCTTCAGAATGCATTTTTATACATACACTCTATTTCAAAAAGGTATCAAGAAACAGAAGAAAATAAGAGTGTTTCCCCTACTTGAGCACATTTTAGTATGTACAGGTTGCCTAGCAAAACATACATACCTATAAGTTGCATGTCCTTACATATATATATACACACACAAAACATATTAACTTGTTATCAATACCAAAGGCCTCTCGCTTGTTCAAACAGTTATTAAATAAAAGCAAAATTTAGGCATAAAAAGAAGAAAAAGAAAATAAAAACAAATTCTGAAGGATTTTCACTTGTGTATTTCTAATACTTTTTAGGTTACTAGCTACAGGGCTGTAACAACAGAAGGTAACTTGAACCAGAAGCTGACAAGTTGAATATGTTTCAGTTTTGGTGGGTTTTTTTACTGGCTTAAAGTACTCAGCAGTTAAGTAAAGCAACTCCAAGAACTTAGTAATATATCTAGGTGGACCTCATGACATATTTTCCTTCTCAAAAGGAAAATTACAGGGAGAGAATAACACTTATTTCACACTACATATTTGGAAACCTACAGATACCATGTTCAGCCTACTGTTGTCATTAGCCAACTGTGAAATACTATTAGCATGTTTTTAAGTTATCTTGATTAGAAGTGACTGACTGCTAGAATAAGCTCGTTAAAAGTAAACTGAAGTCTCTCTACGTAAGGGCATGAGACCCAATGTTTTTCACTCAGTGTTTCCAGGGAAGTAAGATAAACACCCATTGTGTGCTACTGTTGCACCTAAGGCTGCAAAACCAGGTAGAGAATGTGCTGTGCAACTACGCTGGCCCACTGTATGTTTATACCTTTGCAAAACAGATACCTCAACATCACTGGAGAATTACTACGTGCCGTAATCACATCCCTCTCCCTGCTTCTACAGTTGCTGACATAGCTACCAGCATTGCCTTCAAAATACTCAAAAATAATTTACATCAAATTCATTCTTGGAAACATTAACGGAAATGGGACAAAGAGAGAACATGTAGCATTTGTTAATGGACCCACTTGCCGAAGCCCACAGTATCCAAACCAGTCGTGTTTTCTGTTTCCAGGAAAACCTGCACCCTTCTTACTGAACTGCAGGCAAAGCCACTGAGCAAGCTCCTGTCTCTCCATGCTAAGCATGCGCTTCCAGAAGTGTTTTCCGCCACTCTGGGGGATATATCCAGCCCAGACCGCAGCAGGGGGAACACAGGCTGCTGGGGATCTCAACAGGACGAGGGGGCATGCTGGAAGATTTGCCTGGTTTTCTGTTGAACGTATGTTCACTATACAGGAGGTGTGTTTCCCTGGTTGAGAATAACTCTGATGTTCCAAAACAAGCTAAAGATAGACCAAGTGTGGGAAGTTCATTCCTCCTGTACCTTTCATTTACAGCACTGTTTACTGGCAGAGCTGCCAGTCTCTAGGTACTCACATGGCTCAGTGTCCGCTTTATCTGCAGAAGTCACCAGATGAATGCAGTTCATCCGATATCAACATTACATCAATATCCAATCCATACCATCCCATTTGATTTATCTACACCTATTTTTTTCTTCTCATGCTTAAAGTACTGGCTTCTTACACCTACTGCTTCAGTTTAATGACAACCAAGAAATACTGAAGAGCACTGAAGAGCTCTAAAGAGGTAAGAGTTCTAAAGTGCTCCTAGAGATACCCGAAGACCTTGAATGAAAAACTTAACAGCTTCGCTGAAGTTTTTCTTTTCTCTCTTTTCAAGTGCAAACTGCGGAGGAGTACAGTAATTTATCTTCCTTTACTGACTAGTTTGACAAAAACCTAAGCTGGAAATTTTTCCACCACGTTTCTTGTAATTAATTAGAAACCAACACTGGAGCTTGTAACTTGCTTCCTTCTCTGCTGACTGTAAACAGCTGCATTGCCCCAGACAAGGGGGTGCAGAAGGTACCCCTGTTCTAGGAGATACTCAAAACTTGAAGGACCAAGGCCCTGAGCAACCTGCTCTAACAGCAAGGTTAGTCCCCACAGCAGCTTCGTCTGGCAGACAGGGGAAGGGGAAAAGATGCTCAGTCTTCAGGTGGCACTAGACTAAGAACACATTAATATGCAAAACTACTGGGCACTGTAGACAGTAAAAGTAGGAGACAAAAACAAACAAATTAGAAAACTTTGCAGGTCTGCTGGGGCTTATTTTCTTCTTTATGTGCTGCACATGACTCCTCAAAAAAAACCCCAAACACCCGTAACTTGATCATTTGAAAGGGGAAAGTATCTCCAGTTAGGGTGTTTAAATTTGGATGCTTTGGTTAACATGTTTTACCTTGAAAGATTCATTAACATTTGGAGAGTGAAAGCTTTTCTTTTTAGAGGTTCAGTGCTCAGCTGCTCATTAAGCACAAAATTGCGTCTTTAGTAATTGCTTGTAAAAGCTGAGAAAAATGATAAACATTTCTGTAGTACAAGCAAGAGTACAGCACAAAGCAAGGTATGAGACTGTCTCACTTGGAAAAGGAAACGAAAGAAAATCACTAATAGACTGAGCAACCCACTCTTTTAGAGGTTTTCCATATTGGAGTATAATCTTCTATTAGTGGTTCCCCTAGCTCAGGCCAAAGCACTGCGTGAGCAAATCAAGCCCAGCAGCTGTGAGTTTACAGCAGGATCGAGATGAGGAGGAAAGGGACTCCAATCTCTCTCCACACTGTGTTCAAGGCTTCTGTGACAGGGAAGAACCTTTCCTGCTGCGCAGGTAGCACCATCCATTATGCCAATCCACTGAATTCTAGCACCTACAAGGGGAACCTGAAGTCAGGAGAGATGGAAAGGCATTCACAAGCATGGAATCACTTCACAGCCGGGGAAGGTGAGGCAGCCTGGCCAGTGTCACACGTAGAACCCTACATCCATGTTTCCAACAAAGCAAACAACTGAGAAATAAATCCAAGACAGCAACATTCAAACAAGGTATGGTTTTGATAAGAGCTAAACAACCTATTTCACATGCAAAATTGAATTTGTTTTCTTAAAAGATATTTTGAAACAATATTAATTCCTGCTTAACTGTGAAATAGTCTGTTCCAGAGGGATTCTTCTGCTATGAAAACATACGACCTTTCATATTAACATTGATTGAAAATGATATTATTTCAGTTTGAAATGTCATTTTGTTTCTTTGTAACCACCAAAACAAAATTAAGTGACATTTTAACTTTAAATTCATTGAAAAGGACTTTTTGGATTTAAATGCCAAACAAAAAAAAATAATAATAAAATGAAAAAATAATTCACTTCTTTCTTTCAAGAATTCTAGAAGCATTTGTTTCTTACCTCGACTGAGAAATTTTATCCAAGACTAACTTCAACATTTCTACCAGAAAATACTGCTGCTTCCAACCATCAGTTGTTTTTATTGTCATTTTAATTTATGGATCAGAAGGACAAGAAGGACATCATGACCACTGCTATCTGTAACGTTCCATCCCCAAACTGTCAGTCTAATCTTTTTCAGCTGCACTATGAGTCACTAAACAAAAAAAATTGATAAAAACACTTCTCAAAACACCTCCCACTGCAGAAAATGCTGAGGAATGTTGCTTTTGCAAACAGTAGAATAAGTACAATCTTTTTTGAATATTAACTTGAGGAATAGAAGACAAACTGCCTCATCAGGAATCACCAAAGACTAGAAGCCGTAAGTGGTCTTACAGGAAACTGAGGCCTAAAGCTCAGTCTTCCTAAAGGAAGATAAAGGACAAAAGTGCACAACTGCCAATCATGAGATGTTAATAGATAACAGGACAATAGTTAAAGGCTATTTAAGATGAACCATAATAACTTTACAAAGATACGAAATATTCCAGAGCTTACTGAGCAAAATGATTTTCTCCCAGGGGGAGTAGGAACTTGTCAGACACGCAATTACAAACTATACTGCACTGTTCAGAAGAAGGTGGCTCAGTTAAGCCTGTAAACCTTGGAACTCCCTAATTCATAGGGAAAAGAGGGAGGGACTTCTACGGATGGGAATCGGGTATAAAATGATGAAAACTCTGACCACAAGCGTGCCTATTTCCCTAGGACACCCACTCTTGCAAGAGCTTATCATAATAATTGCTGCTTCTCTAGTACACCTACTGCAAGTCCTTTCTTAAGACCTTTGCATTTCTAACACCACTACAGTACACTGCCTCATCTTGAATTGAAAAAGACAGGAGAAATTCTAAGGATTGTCACAGCTTAGGGCCAGGGCAGCCCGCTGGACCTGGAACAGATGCTCTCTGTTAACCCCCCTCCTTCCCCAAAGGGGATGTCAAAGGGAATAAAGGAGAGAGACCCAGCCATTAAGAGAAGGGAACTAGAACAGCTTGAATGAAAATACTGAAAATAAAGATGGAATATATATAAATATGTTAAAAACCAGTATCAAGCCCCACTATGGCACTTATGTCGCTGTCACCACTGATGCTGTGCAGCAGGCACTGGGAGAGTCCCAGACTGGGCCCAGCAGCAGATGGGAGCTGTGTTCAGGAGCTGGATTCCCGTGCTGGATTTAGGAACAGCCAGATCAGGATGGAAGGCAGAATAGAAAGAGGCCTCCTGGGATGCCGGCCAGTGAAGAAAGGACAAAGAAGCCAGAAGGGCCGAGCAGAGCTGGACCCTCGTGAGAGCTCAGCTCTATGCCCACTGTGCCCCAACCAGTTTGGGGTCCCTGTCCCAGCCACTCCTCCCTGCAGGTTCCCCCTGGCACTTTCTGCCCCACCCAGGGCTGGTGGCCCCAGCAGTGACCTTGGGCTGCACCTTTGCCCTGGGAACCAACGGTGCCAGGGGGGTTCTCCCTGCTGGGAGCAGCCCCTGCCTCTGCCAACTGCTGCTGCTGCAGCCAGGGCACCCGAGGGAACAACGCAGCTGAGAAGGAAAAGCACTGACCACAATTAGTTCTCATCTCATTCAGGCCAGAACAGAATTTCTTCCGCATTTTGAGAAGGTAAAACGTGATGTCTTTCGCAATCAAACCAGTAAACCTACTAAGGTTTATCTCTCACAGGAAATACAACTTCTCATGCCTTTTTTCTACTTATTCAGAAGAAAAATAGCAAATACATCAGAGTTTAATAGTGAAGCTACATCTGTAATGGCATTCCTTTTAACTACTCATCTTTCCTGTTCTTTGGATTTCTTTTTACTGGAGTTTTTTTTTTTCCCCCCTCAACTAATTGCTTATGCCAGGAAGATAACACAGTGCATATGTGGATAAGGAATGCAATTGATGCAGAAGTTAAAAAAAGATTCAGGTTTCGAAAAGTTAACCACCTAGCAGAGCAATCCCTAACGATCAGCGACACTCCGAGTGTTCCACTGTCAAGCCAGGATTAAGATCAACATTCTTAGACAATTTGAATCCCTTTAACTTGAAGTTTACAACTAGCATTTTGTAGTTTAAGAAGGGTCCAAAGTCTCCATCTTACACTTAAGGTGTTGGGTATCTGAGACCATAATGACCATTTTTAGATACCACAAATTTAGAGTCTGAGAAGAGCAGCCTTGTCTCCTATGGCTTTAGGAAAACGTTCAAGTATTAAAAACTTTTACTAAAAAGATTATTAAAAAGTGTTTAATTTTTCCTCAAAACTATTTGTAATTGCCTGTTCCACACACAAACTGGACTGTTTCACTTCCATTCAGATTGTCTGGTCCTAAGGACCATAATAATTTTTAATTTTTTTAATTTTTTTTTTTGTTTGTTTGTTTTTTGGGTTTTTTTTTGAGAAATAAAAAGCTCAATAAGACAGGGGTTTCTCTCTCTATGATGTTATTATTTTGAGTTACCGCAAAAAGAGGATTATGATTTTAGCTCATGGAACAAAAAACACAACCAGAAGAGAAAATGAAATAAAGTAAGAGCTGAAAAGGGAAATAGGGAAAAGGAAACAACACAACAACAACAAAAAAACACCCCAAAAAATAAAGCCAAGCAAAGAAAATAAGCAAACAAACCCAAAACACCAAACCCAAACAATCAAACCAAAACAGAAAACAACCAGTGAAACTCAAACCACTCCGGAAGAGCAAGCTCTCTAACAAAAAAAAACCCTGCAGTTTCATTAATTCCATGTGTAATGCCAGTAGTGAAAAAAAAGGGATTATCATCTAAGTATCCTAACATGGATCTGGTAGGAGCTCCAACACTACCCAGCCCCGTTGCTGCCTCCTACTGCAAGATTCGGAAACATTTGTGCTGTCCTTCTTTTAGTTGAGTAACACTGCAGCTAATCACAACGGTAACAAACACCACCTAACTGACAATGGTTCGTGTTCTCCAGGGAGGATGTGATCCTTTCTGAGGCATTAACACATCTTTCACAGCCCCCTTTCCTTTAGCTCTGACAGGACTGCGATCATAAGTGGTGTTTCCTCTTCATTTCCTTACTGTTTCTCAATGATTAAATCAAATCGTCCCCAGTCAATACACCTTCTTCCAACACTTTTAATAATTCCTTTTAAAATATTAGGTTTATTCCCTTTTATTAGGAAGCATTTTCATGGAGGTTAATCATTGGCAATAACAGAAATCTTCCTTTTTATATCAAGATTCGTGAAGTTATGTCAGTCTTTTTAAGGTGGGATGTTCAGAGGTTTAGTTCTAGAAATACAAGTCCTACTGAAATGACTTCACTCTTACCAGTTTACAAAGCTGCCCATCCACTTGGCACATACAGATTCTTCCTAAGAAGTTGAGAAGTGCAATCCTCTTCCTGACTGAATAGTCTAAACCCAAACTTTTTTTATAACTATGTCCCAAACTCTTGCTCTCCCTGATGAAAGTGTAAGAGCCAGAACTGAAGATAGCTCATATTGTTGGCTCATATAAAGAGTAGCAGACAAGGATTGCAGGTTCTGGCCTTATCCCAGAGAAACTGCACTACTGACAGCTTCTTTGAGGGGAAGGAATCAGTTTTTTCTGTGTGATGAAATGAAATAAGTACTAAACAACACTTGAGTTTGAGAAAGGCTCACCTACACCTTTGCATTACTCAAAACTCACGTGATTGTAAACACATGAAAATCCCCTCACAACCGGTTTCTTCCCTTCTTCCTGTTATTAAACCAGAAAATAGCTCACAAATAACGAGAGGGAAGCACTTCAGTCAGAGCAGGGAGCAACACTGCTGAGGGCAATGACACGGGAGAGCTGGTGCAAGCCCTTACATGACCCCTCCTGCAATCTACACGAGCATGTTAGACACTTGGCTACATCCAGTAGGTCTGCCTTAATATAACCCACGGGAAGCATCTCTTGCTGTAGAGATCAACAAGTGGTCACCAGAGGAGGAATACAAGCCTGGCTTCCAACTAGAAAATTTCATACTCTCCTGCTGACTCCACATGTACAGTACAGAATTGCATTACAGGGGCTGCAACCAAGGACATCTCCTGATGGACATCCTGATTTTGGACACACATCACTACATCCCCCAGTAGAAGCAGACAAGGACGAAACAAGCCACGTATCCCAGTTCCATACTGGCCCTTGCCGTGGTATTTCTACGCGAGCCCAGCGACAAGGGAAATGACAGTGATTGTATGTTTCAGGACAGCATTTAAGAACATAACTCTGATCCAGGTCAACATCACTCGAGGGTAAAATTAATATCTTGTCCCTACAAAGACAGTGACTTCTTTGAAAATGAACTCTGCTGAAAATGGCATTTCATTAACTACTTTCAGTTGCACGGAGTTGCATCAATCCTGATGTTTTAAGATACTTTGTTTTGTTTTTTTTTTAAATAGAAAATATTAGCTAATGCTAAAATTATCCTTTTTTTTTAATTCTGCCTTTTGAGTCTTAGTAAATTCAAGCTAGTTTATTTCAAGTTTGAAAAATGCCCCATTTAAGATTATCAACACAAAATCATTAATTGTTTTATGTAGTGGAAGAGTAAACCTATCTATCTAAACAAACATCTGGACAAACAGGTGCTTCCTCATTCAATATCCTATTAATAATTCCACTTCTCTCTCCTGTTGATGCCAAACGATTTGTGAGGAATTTAAATCGCAGTAGTATAAAGTGTCACCTGCTGATATCAACTTACACATCTGAAATATCCCAGGCATTTGAGGTTATCCAGTGTCTTGAGCTAAACTTCTGACAAATACTGTGAGCAAACTAACTTCAGTCGATGTTGGAGAGACTTCAGATCAATACCTGAACAAGACAGAGCTGTATCAGCCATGTAGCAAGTGATAGTCTCTCGTTTCAGATAATGCAGTCTCCAAGTTTCATACAGGTTGGATCTTGTTTGGTTTTTGCTTTGTTATTTTGTGTATCTAGGTGTGTTTGCTTGCTTGTTTGCTTTTTTGCTTGTTTTTATGTTTTGGGTTTTTTGGCCGTGTGTACGTTTGTTTGGTTTTTGTTTGGTTTTGGTTGGATGGTTTTACTGGGTTATTTTGGGTTGCTGTTCATTTTGTTTAGGTTTTTTGGGGTTTTTTTTTAAGTCAGAAAATAGGACCCTCATTCTTCGGTCTGACAAGACTTTTCCCTGGTTCATTCTGTTAGAAAGAGAGCATTATTTGACTCAAGGAGCCAGGCCAAATGCCAGTTACAGTAACTACATTCTGGGATTCCTAATCTGTCAATGAAGCTTCCCTTGGATATACTGACCACCTTAGGGCACCCAGCCAAAAAGCTGCCATTTCTTATTCCATTCCACACCAGTGCTGTGTGAAGCAACCCGCCTCTTTTTTAGGTATTTCACACAACTGTTATGTCTTGAAGCTTAGTCAGTTAATTGTAATGGATCACCGGAGGAACAGTGGTGTAGAGTACTAACAACAAGGATGAATATCTATTGCTGGATTACATTTGCACACTTCCTGGAATGACAGTGAGTGCAGACTCTGTCACAAACATACTCGAGGCAGTAGAAGGCACACACCTTCCTTGAATATTTATTTCGTACGAGAATAGTCACTAAGACTTTGTTTTGTTGAACTAAATTGCAAGGAAAGTTTATTTGGAAGAGCAAAAAGATCGGATGAAGTGAAGTGCAATTAATCTGCACCTCCAGCCACATTCAGTAATTCTAGATGAACAAAGAGTTCCTCTGCAGGCTACTTCAGATGAGAACGTATGAAAGCTTTCTCCACTTCTTCTGCCACAAGGAAAGGCAGGGAAATTTTGGATATACCAGAGAGCCTAATGAAATGCAAAACAAGACTAAAAATAAGTGGCAGCAAGGCAGTTGGGTTCCTGAGTACCTGCATAGTCTGCATCTTTTGTTTACTCATTCCCAGGATTTTTACTAGGCCTTACAGCCACATGTACAAATAGACCGAGCACAGGCAGTTATGCTTAACACCTAACTCTAAAACCAGCTCAGTTCTGTACTGTTCTTCAGAAAGCAAAGATCCTAAGTTTTAGTGTTCTTCCAAGTGCATAAACATAATTCCCCAAAGGATCAAGTGAGGCACAGAGCCCAACAGCAGATCGTATTGCCAGTTACTGAACTCTTGATATGAATCACAGAATCATGGAATAATTTTCAGACTGGAAGGAGTTTGGGAGGTCATCCCCATACACAACAGAACGCAGCTCTTGTCACAGACTTGCAATACCAGTTACGACAATATAATTAGTTTGTGATTTTTTGGATAAGTTGTATGACTGTAATCGGAAGCAAGTATACCAAGAGAGTTCAGCAACTCACACACATTCCTTAGAAAAAAATAAATCCCTTCTCCTAGACTGCCACAGAAGCAAGACATAGAACTTCTGTTATCACCAGCAAACAGGAAAAAAAATTCAGAAGCTGGACCCTCCAACTTACACAGCTAAAAATGCCTTCATCTCACTGAGGATCAGCATTCCGTTGTCCTATTTCTGAACACACCAAGAAAGTTTCCACAAATGCAGAAAACCCAAAAAAGGCATTTTGACATCAAGCATTGTGTCTGTTAATCCTCTCCACATATTTCAACTGCAGCCCTTTCAAATTACTACTATCATGCCATTTCTTACAAGTAGTTGTGTAGTGAGAGCCATTGTCATCTTGTGACCTTTTCTATAATTCAGAGTCAATTTGCTAATGTATTTAAGTGCTCATACATAATTTTCAGGGGGGGGGGGCAGTGGTTTTGTTGATTGGTTTTAGGGTATGAGTAGCTTCCTCCCCTCAATTTAAATGGTTCATCAGTAGGAAGAAAAGTTATAACCACAGATCCAATATATCCAAGAAATTTTCAAGAGTCAGATGATGTAAGAATTTTAGGCCAAAGTTAATTAAATAACATGGAGCGCTAGAAATTACCAGAATAGGACAAACCAACAAAATCACATCATCTGGGTACTTTTTGTTATGTAAAAAATATGAAAGAACATTTACTTGCCTTAGAAAAAGGGGTATTCAAAAAAAGACGAAGGGCTACACACTCGAAGGCAGTTTTGTGGGTATCTTGTGTGTATACCACTTTCTTGTACTCAAACATTATTCTTTAGCATTAAAAAACAGATTCACTTCATATTTTTTCCCTAAGTGCATTTTTAGAATTGAAAAGCTACATAAAAAAAAGGAAGCTGAGTATCGGCGCAGTATCAGCACAACCCTTATATCTGAAGGAACGAACGTATCAAGCTCAGGCAGTTGCATAACAATCCACTGCTAATTTCCACCCAAAGTTAAACACAAAATTCCTTTGCCAATCAGCTTCTGGATCTACAGAACCAAAAAGCAGAAGTACAATGGTAGAGACTGATGTACCAGCAATATTTCCACACTCATATGATCCAGAAGCGGTATTTGTTGATGAATCACGACGAAGCGCAATAGCAGCATTCTACACCAGGACATCAAGTTTATTATCCAAAACACAGAAGGCAAAATAAGATAAGAGATGGATAGTGCTTTCAAAGCCCTTTAAAATATCTTTTTTTTATATTAAAAAAATATAGTTGAATGCAATGATCAATTCAGTAGAAACACGGCATGCTCCTCAAAAGAGGAAGGGTAGGACATTGCTGAACAACCTCTGCAGTATGTTTATTGACAAAACATAGTGAAGTTATTTTCCACAGAAAATTTGTTATAATACTTGGCTTGATAGGGCAAGATGCTCATTTTTGATACCACTAACAATGCCAGAAACAAAGGGATACAATAAGGTAAATTTTGGAGCTCCTGGATTTCACATAAGGCTTCTGTCTGAAATCCCGACTGCAGAAAGATTTACAGCATTGTTCATGATGTTGCAGAATAAATTCAGAAAGTAGAGGAGACAGGAACAAAGGAATAAAAAGAATTTAAGTGCTGCTGAAAGGAAGACAGAACTGTTAAATGCAGTTACTGAAAATAAAAACCAGCTGAATATGTCAGATTCCAGAGAACTATGCTTTCTAATACAATTTAAATAATCAGATAGTCTTACCAGAAGGAGTGCTGCATTCGATGTACTCTGATGAGAACCAGCTAAGTTTTCTCCTGAAAAAATATGAAATGGAAAGTATGTCAGGACAAGGCAGCTCAAAAATTTCCTGTCAAAACAGAAATGATTTAGATTGTTTACGCAGCATTAGTATGGATTCATTTAGGAATAAGCATTCTTACTTATACCAACATAATATTCTTTTTAATAACAGCATTATCCTGGAACAGTATTTTTTCACCAAGTTCACAGTAAGACGAGTGCTGAGCAGCTATTATGCCTCCTTATTTACTACTCCTACCACAGAGTCGAGGATCCCAGTTGTGTGCATTGACTACTTTGTGCTAATACCATACAGACATAGGAAGGTATAAAACATTAGTTAAGAAACTAAAATAGGTCTTTTGTCTATTAGAGAGTTTAGGTGCAGAGAACTAAGGGAGGGTGGGGAGTGAAAATCACTAGGTCTGAATTAATCTAGTAAGAACATATATTCCTATTCGAAATGCAAATGTCTAGCTTAAAACTCTTAATTCAGCATAACTACAGCTAAGAGTTTGTGTTTTCCTGATTATAGGAAGCTGTGCAGGTATGCAATAAAACACAAAAAACCACAAAACAACCCTTATTTAACACTTTGTCACCCTGCAATTAGAACACCTTATGGAACGGTCAAGTGATTGGAAAGAGACGGTGGTGGGTTTCCCGCACACGCTCAGATTACTGTACCAGGCTGTTAACATAATTTACCCAGTAGTTGCTTAAAAAGGAGGTTCAGGCACAAGGCTGATTCGCAGTCACCAGAAATTGACCTTTTGTCATTGTGTCCATCACCAGGTAGCAGCTTTCATTACGGGATGGCACATTTACTCTGGCACGCCAACATGGTTAATGAAGCAATCACATGTATTAATGGAGCATTCTATCAGGGTTCAAATGCTGCCCTCACGAACACAGAGGCCCTTCTGTTGCTCTGTAAGTTAAGTCAGAAATGTGCCCTTTGTGTCCATATTTCCCTTCTGCAGTAGCAGCCAATCCTTCTCATGCCAAAGCCCTTTCTTATTTGAATGACTGCACTAACTCGATCGGAAGACGTCTCCTTGTCAGACAGGTCTGTGAGAAGCCGCCTGTGAAAGCCTCTGCTTAAGAGCAAGTACTTTCTTCCACACACTACAAGTGGAACAATTTTTATTTTTTCTTTTTTTCAGAGAAAGGAATAACAGATGTCAGTTACACTTTTCACTCAGTAACGCGGGATTCCTAAAGTCCATCTTCCATGACTAATCTTACCCCCACTTGCTAATACATTTTTCACACCTTTGTGGAAGTCACTTGGTCATGTTCCAGGACTAACAGATTCTCACCCCAACCACCTGTTAGCTTTGTATTTCTACTTTGTGTTCTCTTTCCTGACTTAAGCCATCACTACCGATTAAACAGCAGAGAACTATGGTAACTGGTCTCTGATGAATGCCTTTTCCCTGTACACATAAAGATGAAATTTAAGATCAAGATCTATGAAGTTGACTGTAATTGTTGACACTGCTACTCTTGCAGAGTCTTTCCATGTTCCAGTGCTACATTACATTGCACTGAACACTAAGTGACAGATTTACCACTTCACAGTGATTGCATTTTCATGTATGACAGTAGTAAGCAACAAGCTGCACTACACATTAAATAGCACAACAGGCTAGGAGTACGATTCTGGAGAGAAAAAAAATTATTTTATTTGACAGCAGTTAGCTTTTGTTATCACTGCAAAAAACAAAACACTGTCATCTAGGAACTTGAAGCAAACCATTAAGTGAAATTCCAAGAAGAAAAAGGTTCCTGACTTTGAAACAACATTTCTGAGCCCCTGAATACAATTTCAAAAGTGATACTTTAAGTTCATGCTACTGACACAAACGCAAGTCATACTCCTAAAAGCAAACTGAAATACTGAAGAACCTCCAGCTTTCCATGTCAAATGTAGGGTTCGGAAGCAGTCTACCCTTTGGTACCAGAACTATTTATATACCTGGTTCTGTGAAAGAGCAAAACTACGAGAACTTTGATACTGTATTTATTTGCAAATATTTTTCACACAAGTTTTTGGTAGCCTGACCAGATCTTCACTTCAAGCCACAGTTAAATTCATACGGTAATTACCACTGGAGTACATGGAGAGTACAAAAATCACAAAGTAGCTGTTACCTGATGTATCATTTGCACCTTGGTTTTCAGATAAAACCTCTCCAGAAAAGATTAGATGAGAAAAAAAAACATACTCTAGTTACAAATAAATCCAGGAGTGTTTTTCACGATCAATTATAAAGGCAAATAACCTGAATTATTCAAAGGTGGGGGTGTGTGTGTAAAAAAAAAAAAAATCTGCCATAAACTAACAGATGTATGCTTCAGTCATTAGCATTCCTACATTTCCATCATTAATGAGTCAACAACATTAGGATAAGTATGGTATTTCTTTCCCTAAGATATTACTCTAACTTTGGAAAAGAAATCTAGTCTCTAACAAGAACACTTTTTCTTTTTGCATGCTCTTTCTCAGATCTCACACATTTGGCTAGGTATGGATATTACAGAAGATGAGTATTTCTCTTGACACATTGCTTAGTAGAGTCCTTTTAGTAAGATATTATTTTGTGTAAGTATGATACTTTTTTTCTAAATCTGTTGAAGAAGAGAATTTAGTGATGTTTGTGTTGGAGTGAAAAAATGTCAGGAAAGCCTGCTTTTTTGCAGCTGCAGTGGGGTGGAATCCACTACAAGGATTAAGAAACTCCAAAATTATCAGAACCTTCAGATTAGCTGGACATATACTGTAACTAGAATCTAAACTAAAAGGGATATTCACATGGAAATACAGCATTACATGCACCAAAAATGACAACCATAATAAGACGTGCTTTACAGTCAATAAGTTTCCTACCAAAGTAGTGCTAAAAAATTCCACCTTCTCTTCTGAAGACCTAACTAGCTAGCTTGCTTATGTATTTTCACAACACAAACACTCTATTCACAGAATCCACACAAAAGCAACTACTTCCTAGACAAACAGAAGAGAAAGATGGCAACCTTGTCCTTGGAAATACGCTAGAGGAATGGGGATGGTACTCTGAGAACATTTTCAGCAGGCAGCTGTAATGATTTCACAAAAGCAATGCAATCCCCCCGGGTGTCTTGGAAGGTCTTTTCCAGGCAGTACCACATTACTTGAGGAAGCTTTTCCTAAGATATGTGCTATACCACTGCTGAACCCTTCAGACCATGCACTTGTCCTCCAGCCTGACAACAGGCATTAATTTTACTCTGTCATATCACAAGTCGTTAGAGATGCCCACGGACTCTCACACTGTCAGTTCCAAGTGGTATGACAAGGACCAAGATAACCACCCAATCCATAAGCCCATGCAAGTAGGACAGTAAAATCAGACTGACTCAGAGTTGAAAGAATCTCTAGAGATCATCTGGTCAAGGCCAACCCTCAGGGTTAGACCCAAAGCCAGACCAAGTTGCTGTATACCCTGCAGAGTTCTGCACGTTGCTGTAGAGGGAGATGACCCAACCACTTCTTGGCAACCTGCTCCAGTGGCCAACTACCACCACCACTTGGAAATTCCCCACTCCCATAACATTTAACTGGTATTTTTCTTGGCCAAGCAGAGCAGGCATGATCTGCAACTTTTGCTGTAGACCTCCCACAGATGTACAATTTCTCTCTAAACTCCATTTAAGTGTTTGAAGAAAGCAACAGGATCCTCCCCTGAGTTTTCTTTCAAGAGTCTCAGCTCTTCCATTTTCTCCTCACACATTGTACTCCAGTCCTCTAACAACTGTATTTTTATATTGTTGCTAATACCAAGTTCAGCATTTTCCCCATGCCATCCTTGCTCCCTAGTGTCTTTCTCTACCTACTGCTGCTAGCTCTGTAAGGTCACTTATTTCTAGAATTTTTTTCCCCTCCAATTATTGTACAAATAGCAATTGCATGACTGCACCAAGCTTTTAGCCAAAGACAAGAAAAATTCTAAATCAGGCATGAATCTGAGCCTTATTTCTTCACCCGTATGTCATTTGCTAATCTTATCTTCCCAATATCTAACAGAATACAAAAAGAACAGGTGACTGAAGCATGGATCCATGAAAATCATGTGGAAGTGACCTCTACAAGCAGCAGTAAGAGCTCATTCATTCTCACTTAAGACAATCGGAGAACTGGAATATGAAATGGAATTATAGAGGATCACAGCAAAACTCCTCGTGTCTCCCTATTAGCATTCAACTTTTCTCTGCAAGTATTGGCATTCTTTCCTCATTAAAATAAAAAAAAAAAAACAGGCAATTCCAACTAAAAGACAAAACCTAGGGAAGAAACCATGCACCTACATGAGAAAATGGAATTTCAGCCAAATACATGAGAGAAATAACAGTACTGGCCCAAAGTCCAACAGTCTAACTGGCACAGCAATAGCTGCTGTTCTCCAGTGCCTGCTGGGTTTAAGGTGAGTATGTGATGTTTTGATTTTGCATCGCAGGGGCCAGGCACATGCCAAACAAAACAGCAGTATTAACTAAAAAAATCAAGTAGAGAGCAAGTTTGAGATCAGTCATCACATGGCATCTGAATCAGCCCTAAGTCCTCTTCCGAATGGAAGGTGGTGTATGTCAATACATCACTAACTGCAGATGCCACTTCACTTTGTTCCCAGCTGCTCATCACAGAGTGCCTACCCGTGCAGGGCTGCACATGTTCATTTTTCCTGACTCCTCACAAAGCGTCACTGCAATATTTTCCCTTCTTCCTTACTTTTTACTGCCTTTGCCTTCCTATCATCTCTCAGCTAACGCTTGCATACATTGATGGGCTAGACAGCTTTGGCATTAGACTGACATTCTTCAAGCTAAAAAAAAGTATTATATATATTCAAAGAGCGATCTTTGTTTTCTCTGAAGCCATTTTCTCTGAACCTCTCTTTCACTCAGTTCAAAATGCGAATCAGCTTTTGTTCCCCGTGCAGGTAGAGACAGTTGCAGCTGCTTCCTCCCAGAACCTCTCTGTCCTTTTAATCTGCAATTATCTTTTAGAATAGGCCTTACTAGTTTGAACAATGAGACAACAGAAGCAATGGCAGGGTAGGACCAGATGGAATGGATGTCATATACTACAGCTAGCTCTACTTGAGATGGTCATGCTTGGAAAAAGGCTCTCAAACCACAGAATCGTCTTTTGACAGAAGACTGGGACCTGACTACATCCAAAGAAGGCGATGTCACAATGCTCTATACTACACATTAAAGCCCACCCCACACTCATCCCTACAGCTCAATTAACAGTTTGGTTTTCAGATTTTGGTTTTTTGGGTTTTGTTTTTAAGCATGAGAAGTTTTTCTCTTCCTACTTCCAAATAAGATCATGATCAAGAAAAACTTAGTACTGAACAGAGGCAGACAGGATTACAGATCTTTTGATTCAGGTTCTCAGTGAAGTCACTTCCCCAAAGCAAGTAAGGTAATGTATTCTGTATTTTACTCGGTGCCAAGGAAAACAACCTTCTGAACACCAACTCACAACACACCAGGAGTGAGCACTCTGTTTTTGCTGTTGCTTTCTGCACAGTCTTATCGGCTGCTTCAGTTGCCTTTTAGAGAGCACCTGCATTCTCTGCCGACTGGCAGACTGAACCCCAAGTGCTACCTGCACTGAACAGGAATGCAGGTGTCACTAACAGATCAGTGACTACAGCTCATGACAACTCCTGTGGAAAGTTACACCCAACTTCTGGGTCCTACGTGACCTGAGTTTCACAGTAAAGAAAGTTATTGTACTAACTGCCAGCTGAGTTTTGGTAAAGCTAAGAAGATAGTAGTGTGAGTATTCAGCAGATGATTTACAAATAAACAAAACCTGACCAGTGTCTCTTTTCAAAGGAGACATTTTCATAGAGTGGATTACAGCATGTTCTCCGGAGCCCTGCTTCCCCTCCTATCGCTACAATCAATGGTAGGTGTAATTTCCATGGAATTAGTTTATTCCCATACTCGCCTTCACAGAAGATTTCCAGCATAAAAATAAAGGTAGACATGCAAATAAATACTTTTCAATGTCAGACTGTTGGCAGATCAAAACAAAGACATGAAGACTAAAGCTGTACTGAAAAAAATTCAAAGTTCTCAAGTATTTGCCTCTTGTGATGAAAGCAATCAAGAAGCTTTTGTTACTCTTTTAACTAAATTAATTATCTTAAAGAGCAATCTTAAGAAAACAGTACTCCAAAAGTTGATCATTTGATCTGTGGAATGTACTCCCAAGTTCCTAATTCTGCCTGCACTACTGTAAATATTGGCTATTTCTTAGCTTAATAGAACCACATATCCTATTACTAGTAAAGTTTTGGTAAATCTTGGTAAATTCTCCAGGAAGGATTTCAATATTGTGAAGACTCAATGCTTAAACTATGCAATGTCATACTTCAAGTTTTTCTCATCCTAATTTGACAAAGTCCTTCCACAAAATTAAAATGTGTTTGTCTCTCACTCTTTCAATACATAAAAAGATGACATTTTTTCATATAATGATTAGTCCCTTAAAGAAGATATGAAGGTAGCAACATTGGGAAAAATACTTTAGACTCTCTTAGGCTATGAAGACAAACCATGATAAAAATCACACTTAAAAGGGCAACACTTCAGTCTACACCAAAACCCAACAGTTCTAATTGCACTGGTGTCATTGGGCCAGACTAATAAGGTAAGTATATGTGCATTTACTGTGTACTGTTATACGTTTGTTGAGGACTAATCATACTAAAATAAATCCAACGTAGCAATGGAAAAGGTTGTGTTGTAACTCATAAATATTTATAAACCCGAAAAACAATACAGTTTGGTTTGATGTTCAGGAAAAAGAGATTTATTTTCCATGAATCCAATTCTTTAAGAGCTCTAGTGTGCAACATTTTTAATCTTTATATAAATGACCTTGATAAAATTAATAAATTGAGCAAGACTATCACCTAGTGGTCAAATGGAGTAATATTTTATTGTTTTTTCTTCTGAGCTCTTCTATTTGCTGAAAAGATGTTTGGGGGACCTCCCCTCACCCCAAACTCTGTCCAATACTAAATCTGCACAGTGATATTACATAAGCAGCAGCAAATGAATATATTAGGAACCCCATTGTGTCAATGTTTTCTTACTTAGAATTTATTTTTTCATCTCCAGCAGCTTTTAAAAAAAAATAAAAATCACACACCTCAGAGCAATTCTACTAAATGCTTTATTTCACTTAGTACTTTATTTTTCCTGAAGCAAACCTAAATGTCTACCTTAAAAGCCTAATCAGACTTTTTTTCAAGAGTCAAGCAACATTCCCTTGACCGTAACAAGGGGAATAGAAAACTGAGAAGATACCTCAGATAGATAGAAAACAGAAACTGAAGGAGGAAGGTGAAACAGAGTAGTTTCTAAAATAAGCTAAGTCTACAAGGAAATAACCAGTGTCAATTTTGCAGTGAAAGTATTTTTATGTGTATTGAGGGATTTTTATTTTTTTTGTGTGTGTGTGGTATGCCTTTTGTTTTTATTTAAGAACTAAACACAGAAAGCACACACACTTGAAGCTCTGCAATGCTACAGCATGGGTATTCTGAAGTCCCCAGGAGCTCTTGCCCCAATGCAGGGCAGACTGCACCAACCCAGAGCAAAGGCTGGTGCCTGCCCTAAGAAGCCTAACTCCTCACACCTCCACAGTGTATTATACCCTGGCCATTCTGCTCAACCCCATAGGATTACACTGCAAAGGGACACAGAGGGTAGAGCTTCCAGGATTTAACTGCACAATCAGCACGCTGTAATTATTCGTCATGCTGGAAGAGGAAATGGTTTTCCATCTTTATTGCTTTCAGACAGTTTGCTGTCTCAACTGAGACAAAACAAACCAACCAACCAAACAAAAAATGTATTCTTCCCAGGAGGTACTGGTGCTATTTCTCTTCAAAGTATGTTGCAAAGTTACCCTAAACAGATTTCATTGCTTTTTAAACAAACAAAAAGTAACCTTTCGAATGGTGAGAAAAAACCAAATCCAAGTTTGAAACAAAAAAAGCAGGAGACTATCATAAAAAGACAAGGCACATTTCATGCAGATATAGGACCTTGGCTGCACTGCTACACAGCTTCCAATTCAGCCTTGGCTTGCACCCACCAGCTTCCAGCAAAGGCAAGGAGGTTGTGCACACCTATCCCAACTGCTTGGAAAAGAAAGCCTCTTTCTGAACGTGTCCTTTAACAGCACTGGACACTGGAACACTGACAGTATAACACTTGTATTTGGCTTTCATGAAACAAAACCCTTTCTTCTCATTTCAGACTATTTTGGGTGGGAGGATTATATACACAGTCTGTTTAACTGGACTACTGGTCCACCACTACAAAAGACTAGGACAAGGATGAAAGACCATTTACTTAGATGAACATATCATTCTGTGCTTATAAAGCACCAGTAATGTGGACATGATAGGGCTAGAGAAACCAATCAAGGAAGAAACTCTAGCAATTTGTTACGTCTCATAAGTGTACTCAAAAGGAATAAGATTTGTCCCCTAACCACCAGTGAAAAAATAGCACAACTGATATTTCAAAAACCTCTCCTTATTACCACCTACCAGATTAATTTATCGTAATGACGTAAGGCCTCACAAGCCCCAGAAGAAAAAGGCACTAGTCTTTCAAACTAGAGCTCTAAAATAACAGACATCATCTATTTTAATTGCTCCCTTTTTTTCCCCTTCCCTGTGAATATTGGTTGCTAATTAACAAGATGTACAAAACCTGCAGGAGAAACTAAATGCTCTGTTACTAGAAGCTACTTACAATATAACTCATTAAACTAATAGTTCGAGAACCTTCAAAATGTTCAAGTTGACTGTGATGCAAGTAATTGTTTACTTCTTCATTCATTACAGATTAAAATACAAATGGTTTTCAACACTTCCTATGGTATTAATCTTTTCCTCAGTTTAAAGAACCTTTAATGGGCTTAAACCTGACTTTTATTCAAAGCCAACTGGAACTTTACCATTTCCAGTCCTTGCTAACAGTTTATTGCAGTTCATTTGCCGTGCCCTTTTACAAACATTAGTAAACTTATCCTAGTTCACTATTCTTGATAAAATATGTATTTCTATAGCCAATGTAAGTTATCCATTACAGTATTTCAACAGAAGTCATGCATTCCATGCTTGGGTACTTAGGAAGTACCAAGAATGTTGTCTCAGAGCTACAATTGACAAGTTCACTCTTTCAGCATAGTACAGCTACCACCTAAGTAAGAGTGAAGTGTGCTTTGAGAGGAGACAGAGCACTCCTGGCAGCACACCTGAAATGTGAAACACACTACTCAGTACACAAAGTCTGCATTTTCACTCCTCTGGCCGAATTGATTTGCCGCACTGATGGTATACGCACATGACATTTCTACAGACTACTTCAGAAGCCATTTCTATTTGCTAGAAGAGAAGATCATCCACTTAACCATATTGTTGCTTTGCTTGCCTGGTATAGAAAAGCAAAGCAGAGTTCACGCAGCACACAAACGTCTAAGTGTTCAAAGGCTCCTCTTCCAGGAGGGGCATGGAAGTGTGGCTTTCAAGTGTAAATTACAGGTCAAGTTATTCCAGGATGGTAAAAGCCACAGCTTCAGAAACCCACTGCTGTGACTGCACCTGTTTCTCATCCCATGGCCAGCGAAAAATCTGTCTTGTCCATGACATTATAAAACAATAACGAGTGACTTATCATTATTACTACCAGAAGTAATACAAGAGAAGGCAACCTGAAGAGTCTTCTGTTTATTTCAAAAAAACAAAATAAAAACCCGCTCCCTTCAATCTGACCTATGACATTTTTTTCCCCTAAAGCCCCCATTCTGTTTGTTTTGACTACTTCAGGAGTTCAGTATTTCACCTCCAATCAGAAGAGCACTGATGACCAAACTCCCAAGTACACGGGGAAGGTGACAAACCCTGTGCACACAGCGGCTGGTTACAAGCACCGATCCCAGCCACAGCTCACACACAGTACAAACCCAAGAGGAACAGCATGGAAAGGATCCCTTGTGTAATGTAAACCTCCACCTCGAAGGAAAGCCATAACGAAAATCAACCGTTTGAAATACTACTCTCATCTTTCCAACACCCTTCTTTCTACACTGTGATGAACAGTACACACTATATGTTTCTCAGTTGTCTAAAAGCAGTTATATATTACTTGGCAAGAAATACTACCAATGTCAACAATTTTTATGTAAAAATATCTGCCTGTATCCAACTGCTCACTACCACTGTGTCTTCCTCTCAGCCATCACTATGGCACAGGTATGAATGTTCTATTGCTGTAAACAGAGTAGTTTCAGAACCAGCACACAAGGAACCTCCCTGACAGTTGACAGTTAACATCTCTCCTTCATGTCCTGCACTAGAGGTTATCACCAATCCTTGATCCCGAGATACGGGAGAAAACCCCACAGGAAACAGGGATGGGTGGCAGGGGAGTAACCCCGCTGTTTTTTACTGCCCGCTTCCCAAGGAAAGAGCACACCTACTGTTTCCACAGGTATGTGTTTGTGAAGGGGGACATTTAAGCAGTCCGGGAACAAACACCAAGTGTTTGTATGTGAATTCCACAAGAGCAAGCAAGACTTCTTACAGACGTAGATTTAGGTTTAGTACAATTTTTGGCAGATAGGCAAGTTGTGTGACAGCCAGTGACTCTGGTTACAGCTTTAGTTAGCATTTTCATATGTCTCATACAAGGGGTATCTAATTTTGACTAATGAGAAAAGGGTGCAGGGGTGTGTGTCGCATATTCCTGGAACAACAGGTTCGACATCTTGTCTTGGAAGAGACTACCTGCACCCTTGGAAAAAGCACAATCTCTATACCCGACTAACTACCATTAATATCTGTAAGTTTACAAACATGAATTAAAAAGGGTATATAGTTTTTCTTGACCTTACAAATAAAGGTGAGTTTCTTCCAGATCAACAAGTCAATTTTTAACCATTGTAAATGTCCAACCCTCTTTCTTGAAGCAACTTTAAAATTAATTTGAAAGCATTTTAAGTATGTGATCTAAAAGATCATTAGAAATATTAAACCTTTTAATCTCTCATGCAAAATGAAAACAGCGAAGCATTGTCTTGCAATAGCTCTATGCAATACAAGTTTTAACTCTGGGCTTACCACAGCTTCAGATCAGATATGACTTCCAGTGTTCCTGCTGTTGCGTTCAGGATTTATTTTAACTTATTCTATGTGATGTTCCTGAGATGAGAAATTTTAATACCAGGAAAGAGACTTGTTCTCCACTTGTGATTGTTATTTTTCAAGACGATGACCAAGTCTCAGTGTGAACAGGAGAACAATACTTCTTCCGAACACACCCATGCCTCCGCTAGCCACAACCAAACTGGCTCAGGAACCAGTGGCAGTGAATCTATGGTGGCAGATAACTCAGTGCCATTTAATTCATCATCTCTGAAGTGTTTTCAGCTCCTGCTGAGCTCCACTCTGCCAAGAGTGCTACTAGTATCTGGCTTGACTCATAGGTAGCATGTACATATGCCTGTGCTAGAATGCTGCCATATTCCTGCTGGTCTCCAGAAGGACCCTAGAACAGGGGCTATTGCTCTGAAAACCTACCACAAGATACTCATCACAGTACAACGCTCTGGCTGCAGAAGGGACACGCTCTTTAATTTCCTGTCATTAATAACATCACAGTGTACCAATTGATTCCTACACTTCTTTCTTATTTTTACTATTGACATTCTCATTCCAAGGATTTCATCGTGTCTCAACCCTGCATATTCAGGTCTGATACTTCTTTCCTAGAAGTTTCCACAGACATCAATGATTATTGGTCTTGTTTTTCCAAGTTTACAACTGTTTTCTGCAGTATCATTTCTACTAAGCCTTACCATGTTTGAGAGCAAAGCTGTCTGGCTCGCTCCGTTCCAGGGAGGAGTGCCCTCTCCTTATGTTCAGTCCATGTTTACTCCCACTGAGTTGTAAAGTAACCATTACTCTCAGTAATCACATTGTTTTCATCATGACTTCACAAGCTGCATCTAGAGATATTAATAGCAGGTCACAACTATACTGTGTAGCCAATTTTTTACTGATATTTCAGATATAGAAGTCAAAGCTAAGATTCAGTGGAAAATTGTGTTCCTCTTCTTCTACACCATCTGCAGATGTTAATTGCTCTTTTGATAATACCAAAACTAACGGTATTAAGGCTAACAGTAGGAACGTGGACTACTGCAACTTATTACCGAGGTCCCAGAATATAAAGAGATACCTTGTTCCATTTTACTCCTCCAAATAAGATGGATTAACATCAGCACGATGCCCGATTCCCCGAAGACATTATTAACTCAGGCCTGCAGTGTTAAATAAGTCAGATACCAGATCAGACAAAATTAGAATACATTAATCGGTGGAGGATGCATTGTAAAATATGCAGTTCAGCCTAACTACTTTGGTATTACTGCTAGAATTTAGACTCAAGTTTCAAACTAATGACAAATGTACTTTTTTCTTCACATGCCAGAATTTAGTTGACAAATGTACTGACTGGTGGAACCAGTACAGGAAGAAAAATAATAACTGCTTCACAGTATTAGCATGTTAGGCTGCTTGGTAGCTTGAGACTCACAAGGAATGTTATGTTTTCTAATTAATAAAATACATTGAAACGTACTTGAGATTTTGAGCTGCTTAAAACCTTGCTGCTTAGTCTGTATTTCAACTTACATAAATGGCACATTTGCTTGTGCTACTGCATTTTCATTAAACATAAATATTTCATATCTTCCAGAAAAACTTGCCTCATGAGGTATGCTCATCTCCTACCTCTTCAAACCTGCCCACTGCCCTGTCTAATGGACCTACCTGTATTCAGGCCTAAATCTGTAATAATTTTTGCATTCACACAGATCCTTTACTCTAGGCACAAGAAGTCCTTTTGAAAGACTTACTTTCATTTAAGATGGACAGCACAATTAACCATGATACTTATTGAACAGAGTGAGACCAAGACATGGAGCAAGAGCCAAAACAAGCCAAGGTCCAAACAAAAAAAAACCAAACCTACATGCAAGAGTCTCTCTCAACTGCTCCTCCCATCATCCACTGTGATCTTTATTTAAAAAAATAAATTAAAACTGACTACACACTCATAAACATGCAGAAGCATAAACCAGCTGAGGTTGGATGGAGCAACTGGAGCCCCATCCCAAACTCAGAGCAGGGGCAGCTGCAACAGCCTGCTCAGGATGTGGTCCTGGTGATTTTGACCATGCCCAAGAGGGAAGATGCCATAAGCTCTCTGGACTGCTTCTGGCAGTGGTCAATCACCCTTACAGAACATGGGGTCTTTCCTATGCCTAAGTAAATTTTCTTGTATTTCAGTTCGTGCCAGTTGCCTCTTGTCCTGTAACTGGATACCACTGAGAAGAGCCCAGCTCTGCCCTCCCCACATAAAGAACTGTAATTAGGCAGAAATCATACCTGTCACAGAGGGGATCTGATTTCTGATGAAAGGAAAAGCCCCAGGTTTGTTTTTTTTTTTTTATATAGGATAGTAACACTCTTAACAAAAGAGCTGTGCAGAAGATAAATCCAGGTCACGAAGATTACATTCTTTTCTATGAAGGAAAGCATAAAGGCAATTTTTTTCAACAGCGTACGTAAATTTTTAACATGAAATTTCACTGTGATGAGTAAGATATTTTTTTGGTTGGAGAGTGAAAGCTTTTATTTTTTGTTTTACTGTTTCTCCTTAATGAAATATATACTTCTCCCCAAAATAAACTCTCCGTAAAATTGACAGGATTTTGAGTTTCTTTTCAAGTACTGAAACTTTTATCAGAACCCGAAAATATGAAACCATGTATGTTAAAACATAGGAATTTTGAACCACGCTGCAAACAACAGTAAATGACCTTGTACGAAGCTGGGCATCACCCACCTCCCACTCTGTAGCGAAAGATGACTGCACATTCAGAGTCAACCTAGCTTGTATCCAGTGTCCAAACACCATTATGTCTGGTGTCCCATGTGAGCGATTCAAAACAATCTATCTCCCTCCGATGGATTAATATATAAAAATAAGTCTCCCTCAGAATCAAACCAACTCTTTCTCTTACCTAGATTCTGTAACAATTCTCACTAAGAATCTGTTTAAGCTACGTCCTAACAGATTTAAGAGATACAATATATGAACACCCACTCCAGAAAGGGAACAAAAAACCCCTCTCTGTGTTCAGCACTCTCTAAAAGCCATGGGACTTGGACACGTGATCATAAATACAAGGTTAAAGTTCACTAATGCTGTTGAGAGATGCAGTATAATGGGAAGTCTGCTGTGGGCAGAATTACACAAGAGTCCAATTTCATCCTCAGTATTGTTTTGGGAAAAACAAGATACAGGTGTGGAGATTAATAAATAGTCTAGTTCTACACTTGCCCAACTTCCTTCTGGCTCCAGAAATTGGTGCAGATTTCTTATCCCCGGCTCAAATTTCATTAAAGATGTTACAACAGTAGAGGGTTTGCATAGACTTGAAAAAGCAATAACACGAGAAGCAGGATTTGTATTACATGCATTTGTATGTCTGGATTGGACCCAACAAATGAATTAGCTCAATCCAGCTCTTCACAGCTAGCACAAAATCTTGTTTTGGATTAATTTTCAGACAGTAGAACTGTTTCACTCAGTAGATGAAGTGTTTTGGAATGAGTCTGAATGAGATAGTTAAAAACATCGCATCTAATCTTTTTTTAAATTACACACATTTAAATCAGCACAGCCAAAGAACTCTGATCACATTCTGCTGTCAACCACACCAGGAAAAAAAAATCCGAAGGAAAAATACGGTAACAGTGTTACCTTCTCTGTAATCTTTTGGAAACTAAATAATAATAATAATGATAATGATGATAATGGTAACAACAATGTTTAACAGCAATATAGCACTTTACCTCTTCAAAGCACTGCACAATCATTAACTGAAAAATCATCTGACAACAATAATTTGTCCACCTCAAGCCTGCCATCAGCAACGCACTCCAAACACTCTTCATTCAGCCCTGCTGAGAGCACTGCTGCAAAGAGGACACTGCCTAATGCATCCAGCACCAACTTTATTATTTTCTTTCTCCAGTTTAACTGGTACACTTCCTGAAAGAGGCAAAATATACCTCCAAGGGCAATACCTGTAGAACGTGTTCTAGTAAGAAAGAGCACAGCTGACAGACAATTTGTCCTTGACACTCTTGCATTCAGGAGGATGCTGAATGGTCAGCACACAACACAGTAGCTGTGGTCCAGTCAGTGTATGACTGATGTGCTCTTTTCCCTCAAGTCAAATAATCAATTTTGCTATTTTGATAAAAAATAAAATAAATGAAACCCTACAGAAGTCTTCAATTTCCATCTAAACACATTTTATTGAATAACTAGGAAATTCTTGGTGTTTATGGGGGAAGGGGAGGGGGCATGACATATCTAGGAATAGCAAACTACTCAGCTAATTTCATTATTCTTTTTCTCTGAAATGTCTGCAATTTTAAACTGTAAATGCAGGATCTCCCTGCAGATTGACTGACTTGATTACTACAGATATACAAAGTAATGCTAAGTGGGTTTGCATTCAGTTTTGCATTCATTTGGCACAACCAGTAAGGTGAAGTAATTTATTACTGTCTTCTTCAAAGTCACCTTTACCATTTGTCACATATGCATCCCGGAAGATTATTGTACAGAAAGGAAAGCCATGACAAGTACTCCAAAGCATTCAAGAGGTCACTTTCTGACAAATGCTTCCCGAGATAGGGGATACACAGAAAAAGGATCCCTGATAAGGTTTGCTTGAGGAAGCAGCTGCAGCAAATCACATACGGAAAATACAGAACTTTCAGATTTCTCTCTCCCCACTCCCTCTATTCCTTCATCTACATCTCCTATATAAACACTGGCAACTGTGCTGTGTATTCTGGGTATTATGAAAATAAATCCTTTATTTGCATTTTACCTTAATCTGGCTTGAGTAAGGGGGAACTTCAAGGTAACGCTCCAGAAAGGACATGTCTCTCAAAGTCAAAGTTAGTTCTGAAAAACAGAATACTGGGATTCCTTTCCAAGTGTTTTAGATTCCCAGCACATTCCCTAAAACATTAAAATCATTTGTCACAGACCTCGGCTGATTGGAGAATGAACATCGCACAGTCAGAAGAAAATTGGTTTTTAGTTACCAGGGATAATCTGTAGAGCACTCCCAAATTTCTGATGGGATACAGAAAACCTTGCCTCTTTTTCAGATCTTTATAGCGAACACCACCAGAGGTTTGATACATTCATAGCAACACCAACCATTAGGCAGTTCTCAATTCCCATTCACTATCAGAGATGCTGCTATTTTCAGTTTATTTGCACAATGCCACTGAACTTGAGCTTTATAGGCTACAAATATTAGCAAAACCTGATCACTTTTGGAAAACTTCAGCTGTTTTAGCAAAAACCCTACCCTTTTAGATACATCTCTGACCTTCTGGTAAAGCTGTATAAGACATCACTGCTTCAGGGAGTACAGAGACACATGCTGTGGAGTTCACTACTTACACCAGCAATGCTTATGGGAAGCGTAAGTCATCCCACATAATGACAGACAGACATAAATGCCTTTCTTTTCTATGAACCTACATTGTGTTGTGGATATCATGGCTTCCGTATCAACGCCTAGTATGCTGAAGAGGCCTCCTGGCTGAGCATAAAATTAAGCAGTAATGTTGCCTTACAGAAATAGTATTATCAGCACTAGAGGTACATTTACTATTTTTTTTGCAAAAAAGCCACAAGCTTTGCAATTCTCTTTGACGTAATTCATTTATAAAGACTGAAATTAAGACTGTATGATCCAAAACAAACAAAGTAAAGAGTAGAAACAAAAAAGCAAGGATGACGAATTTCTTTGTGTGAATCCCCACCCCCTCCCCCAGTAGACTAATGCAACAAAACCCAAACTCAGAAACGTGACCTCTTTATTCTTTCTTCTCTTAGACTCTATTCCACTGTAATTATTTTCTTCTGCTTTTGGTACCCTCTCTGGGGAATCAGGACCACAAAGCAAGCCAACATGCACATTTCCAGTGGGTCACAAATCCTGACTAGATGACAGTTAACCTCAGTGGCCAACTTGCTGAGGAGGGGTCACAAAGACATTGATAATTCATGACTAGTGTGTTTGAAGGCATTTCAAACATTCATTATGCCCTCCGGCAGTTTCACAGCTCTTCACACTAATTCTTACTACTTCTGTAAATACATAGAGCTTCACTAAGGATAGTTTCTCTTCAAGGTGCCGTAATTCTTCAGGTGCGCCCACACTAAGTTGGCACAAATGATGTAACTACTTCATCTGAGAAAGCCTAAGCTACCTTGCTTTTTTTCCTCAATGATGAATCCTATTGGTCATACCTATTAGTAATAACAGAGTGATTTTGGCATTCTTTGTCAGGATTTTCTTCCCTACAGAGATCTTCATACAACAAATCAAGTCATATTGTATTCACACACAGTACTGAGAAGCGTGCACGTGCAGTGCGGATGCTGGTACTTCCAGGATAATCAGGGACAACACACATCGAGCACAATCACCACAATATACTTGCTACATTTCATAAATTAGTTCCATCATGATCTTCTCCCCTTAGCCCACTGATCTGTGGCTGCACTATTACATGTCTTTTAAGACTTCTATGTCAGCTCTAGCAGCTTTTCCACAGGAAAAGAAATCCAACTAAACCATTTCAGTAAGAAATGAGATTGCCTGCTTGCACATTACTTAACAAAAGGCAGTCTACATGCCAGTATAGCAATGACTATTGAGAAGCAAGGACAAGTTAAATTAGGATTCAGATTCATTGGCAGCATCAAGGCTTGTTTTCCTCACTCTTAAGCATCCCCTTCCATTTCTTCTCTAGATCTCAGTAATTGAGAAAATTTGGAATTAGCACAATCCCCAAATAAGCAGCAAACAGGGATATTACTTAAATGAGCCAAGCAATGTTACAGTGGATTTTTTGCTTAACTTTAAAACATTATCTATAGAAGAATTCATATGGAAATCTGATTTAAGAACACAAAAAAAAAGAAAAAAGGACATAGCTTTGCCGAAAAGCACAGAGCACAGCCACATACCCAAAGGGTTTGAGTATCTGTTGGACAGTACTGGAACTTATCCGATACTGCAGTATACCCAGGGCAACCTGAGGCAGGGGCAGATTTAGGAAACAATAACAACAACTGAAGTGATGGTGAAATAATATCCCTGTCATCTTCTGCAGTCTTATGCAATTAACATACCTCAGCCTTGGTTCCTGCTAAAACCTAATCCAGAATGCCCTTTGGCTGCTATCACCCCCCAAATTCTAATGAAGCCATCCACACTGTCCTGCAGATGTGCATTACACATTCCCACAAAGACTGCATCTCTTGCCTGGAAAGCTATCATACGCAGAGAAGAAACACGTTTAGAGAGGAAAACATAAGAAGTTACTCAAGCATATGACATGCAGTACATACAGTATCTTCCATGGGGGCATGAGGGATGAACCCCACACAAGCTGTATGATAATGATTTATTTCTGTGCTGGACATCTGTCAGAATGCTTCAATCTCATCTGCAGCTCCTCCTAAAAACCACTCTTTTTCGGTAACCACATACATGATGAAATTTAAACTATCAGAATTTGACCTAGTACACTCATACCAAAGACGACTCCTATACAGATATAGGTTTTGTTATATCCTAAGAATTGTTTTTTATCTTTACTTGAAGGCAGGAGCTTGAAGGGAGTTCTGATTTTTGTTTAAGTTACAAAATTTATCTAGAAACCAGTATCACTATACTTGTTTTACCAGACTAGCGCTAATCTATTAAAGTATTATTATAGAGAAAACAACTGTGGTCTAGTTGCAAGAAGGACAAAAAGATCAGAATCACTTGAAGCCTCATGTCCTGACAAACATTATCTTTATTTGGCTCTTGTGAACATTTTGTGCACTGTTGTTACAGAAACAAAGCTTGCAGCTAGCAGCGTTTCTCTGTGCTCTCCAGGAATATGCCCTGCCTCTTGGTGATAATCCCTTTGCCACTGGGCAGGAACCTTTGAAAGAAAGATAAGAACCTCCTTGCTTCTCAACTATCCCATTTATGGAAGAGAACCAGTATATACAAAGAGAAAATTACTTGAAAGTGTCTTTTGGGAAAAAAACCAACAAAACATAATCAAGTTTGTGCTGTTTATATATAATAGGCAACTCTTACCAGGACTGATAGCAGCACCTTGTTTTACTGCCTTACAGGGATCAGAGGGATTTACTAGCAGCTACATTATCAGCTTGGGATTTGTTGGTGGGCTCTGTGCCAAAGGAGGTTTATGTTTGGGTTTGTTTGGTGTTTTGTATTATCCTGTCCATGCCCGTCCTCCACTCACTGTGAGCAGGAAAGCCTGTCCTGGGGAAGTCAGGTAGACCTAAGGCTTCATATATTTTCAGCAGTTCTAGCTATGCTTCAAGTCCCTGGTTCTATAAGAGACCTGAAAGAAATTTCAACATTCACACATCCAATGAAGTCTTCAGAGAGGAAATTTAAACAGACTGGAGAGCTAGCTAGCATTTCCAAGAATCAGCCACTGTTTACATGCTTAGATAACCAAATAATCATCAAGCAAGTCATTAAAGGGTTAGTATAGTACTTTCAGCACTTCCCTCCTTCCCCTCCCTGCTTCTTTGCTGAAAGCTATGAAAGCCAGAAAAGATTCAGTCAAAATACCTCACTGGCCTGGCAAATTGTAAGGATTTCTACCTATTTTCTGTAATCTACAAAATCCACTTAAGTGTCATACCAGCCACTGATATTTCAGGAAATCCTAATTCACAGTTAAGAGGCTTTGATGTCACTCCTTTTCATCCTACTAGAGCATATTTGAAAAAAAACCCACTATTTAGTATAACACTGAGTTTTCCAGTTAATTGTTTAGGCACTTGCATGTTTAATTTGTCTGTGAGACAAGATTGTGAAAGGAATGCAGCGTATTGTTGCCCGAGTGGGGCATAGGTAACAAGTCCATCATCCTTCTTTTGACATTTAAATACTAGGGCAACTGAGAGAAGTAACTTCATTTCTCTGGTGGTACAAGATGAAGTACATCTCCTAATGAAGGAACAGAAGCTTTTCAACAACATAGCATTTCCCATACATAAACCTGGCATTACTCCTTGAAGAGTTTGGAGTTTTTTTTGTAAACAATTGACAAGAGATTTTTGGTTGACAACAGTTTGTGGTTGACAATTGAACTGGAATTTTGCCAAAATTTCAAAGTCAAGAGTTAAGTGCTGAAGGAGATATTGAGAGCCATGCCATAGCATATCCCAACTCCCATTTGAGACATTATCATGTCACGTGCTTCAATATCTTGTGTGCTTCTGGTCATGGTGGAAATACTGTTTGGTGAAATTCAATTTCTCAATATCCATGATGTCTCTGAGAAAGAAGACTTTCTTCCAAGATAATATGATGCGGGAGAAGACAGTCTATTGAAAAAAAAAACTGGTCCCTGTTGCTTTTTATCTACCTTTCTTCCAGGCAGTGGTTCCAGTTACTTCTTACAGAACACTTTTTTGCACTGTTTCTGTGACACCGGTTCCAAATTAAGCATTTCTGGCATACAGTAGAGCTACCTTACAGCTGTCATACCTAGCCAGGCACCCTTACACAGGAAAACTAGCTTTCTTATCTTTGGTACCATTCAGTTGTGCCACTAGGAAGCCCAAACAACAAGCCTAAAGCAAGACCTCTTTTCACAATCTATCTTCATAGTCCCCTCTGGGAACGACACTAGGAAAAATCCAGTTAAGAAAACAACTAGGCAAATGACTACTGAAAACCTTGTTAACAATTGGAATTTTCATAACATATGTTCATATTTGTATGTCACTTTTCTTTGGCTTCAGAAAGTATATTCTGCATTCAGAAGCAGCTTTTATCTACACCAGCCAGAGTAAAAAGTAATTCAAGGAGGAACTGATATAAAAAAATTTTAAAAATGTCTTCAGTCCAAGTTTTGTTATCTATGTCTAACTACAACAAATAACCTGGATGGTTGAGCTGGAATAAACCTAGGTAGTGTAAATTCAGTGCAAGCTTTGGAACAAAGACTGCAGGCACCTGCACACTACTCACAGTACCCATTACACTTCTGCCTCCCCCAGCTTCTCTCCAGGCCTTCAGAATTACTTCCACAGTTCCCCTAAGGAAAAAAATCTAGTCTGTGCCCTCAGGCAGACAGAAACCCCCTCTAAGAGTGGGGGTCCTAAGAGTGAAGGTCATGAGAAATGCATTCAAATAATACATACCAGCTACTTACACTGCAGAGCTGAGCGAGCAGATTGTTACCTGAACTCTGATCTTCTTGCTTGCTTACCATTTGCCAGCAAATGAAGCAAGCTTCATGTGCAGCTATCAGCCTCTTTCCAATCTTTCAGGAACTATTTAATACTGACAGTCACAAGAGGACTTGATTTTTGGTTAAGAGACTCAATGCTGGAATGGGTAAGATGATGTTGCAAGCAGAGATTCTTACTCATTGAGGAAAAAGCATGATTTGGCCACCATAAGATTAATACTGTTCAGGCCCCTTAAACCAACGTCAAACATTACAAATGCTTTAGCAGCACACAAGAAGCTTCAGCAGAGCGGTCAGCAAGACAAGAACCCATAAATCAGACTGTGGCTGCAATATGGGAACTGGTGGTTACAAGCACATTAAGGGCATTTGGAGATGAGATGGTAAGAAGCCAACTCATTATAGTGACAAACAGCACCCAGATGCAGGAACGTCTGCTCGCAGAGCCGGACACCTGCCCTTGCAAACAGCTACTGCTCTCAGCCTGCAGGCAGAACAGCCGCGTGACTGGAGCGGGACAGCTGCGCTGGCATCACGGTCCACAGCCAGCCAACCGCCCCACCAGCACAGGCGTCAGCCCAGCCCAGCCTGGTGGCACTTGGAGCCTTCAGTGCAGGGCAAACTGGTCTTGTGTCCTTCTGTAACAAAGGGAAGTATTTCCTTCTATCATGCCAGAAAAATGCAACGCGAGTCAACTCCCCTCTTCTGCTATCAGTTGATCAGCTCTTGATTTCACACAGTCCCAAGTTTAACTAGTTTACGGCAGAGAAAAAATTCCTACTGCTGCCAAACATGAAATCCAGAACCATCCAGCACAGTAAAGGGTGATTGATGTGCAAGCAACAAAGCTGGTAAGTAGCCTTTGGATGGGCTCTATCAGAAAATCAAATTAAAGACAGGAGTCCAAGAACATTTAACAAGGGGCGTAGCCCAGAGTAGGCAAATGATTGTATACCCTGCCCCAGAGCTCTTCAAGAGGGCTCAAGAGAAGGGGCTTCTGAAGGGGACTGTTTTCAGGAAGAGGTACTGCTTTTCAGACACACAGTGAGCTGGGAAGGCTACTGGGAAAAGAGACAGACAGAAATACAAGTACAGACACTGGAATGCCCATTCTGTGAGAAAGTGCATGTGCAAATACCCTCATTGGGATCTAGCTGTGGCTAGAAATAAGAGCTGGGCAAGCATACCATGAAACAAAAGGTTTCCTCAGACTTCTTTGACTAATCAGAAAGTTAAGGCTCCTTAGTTCTCCAAACTGGATGCCCTAAATAATGCAAATACCTTAGGCAGTACATTATTTTGGCTTTATCTGCATGTTTTGTAGGAAGTAGTATTGAAGAGATTTGTGTAAAATATTACTGTATTAAAACTGACAGAAAGCAGGAGAATATGAAGACAGCTACAGTTACTTAAGCAGCATAACAGCTAACTGATTTATTTCCTAGAATTCATCACATCTAGAAGGAATTTTGCAGCCCAAGTATTTTCTGGTGCTTCAACTGAATCCCTGAGGACAGCAGTTCATTTAGGAGTGGGGCACTGCAGTAACAGGCATGAGTAAAAGGCCTCTGCAGATTACAAGAAAAAGTCATTATGGGCAAAAGCTAGGGGGATCCACAAAGCTGTCAGGGCACAAACACCGTAAGGACCTAGACTGGAATGACTGTAAAGTTCATTTCTGTAATATCATGGCACAGACGGGCCTCAGTTACAGGCCTCATTCCTACATTTAGCAGGGACTAGGGACACAAATTTCAGCCCTCAGAGTTGAGCGTTAAGTTCTGAAATCTATTCCATACTAACAAGAGAATCATGATTTTTAAATAGAACCAAGCTGTGCTTCCCCCATTATTACCAAAAGCATCAATACAAAATCTCAGTTGGTTAACTCCTTTACAATAGAGAACTTTTTGCCACTGAAAACAAAATCATATAGCTAGGGTTCAACAGTAGGTCTTAATCTATAGAGTTTTGAGATTCAGAGACAAAAAAGCTTCATAAGGCTTTTGTTACCACAGGGAAAAAACTGCAAATGCTGCAAATAAAAGAAATAAAACCCTCTCTGATTATATTCTCCTAAGATTAGCCAAGACAGATGCCCACATATCATATAAAGCATATAAACACAAAGCTAATCTGTCAATACAAAGCCTACATTTTGGATATTTAAATGTGAAGCTTAAGCTATAATGAACTAATGCACTGAATTAATTTTAGCTTGCCAGGTATATCAGAATGTTTTATCTCTAATTGCTCTAAACAAAGTTGTTTACTCTGAAATGAATGTCAGTCATACAGGCCTGAGCATTTTGTAGATCTGCGTTTCTCAGTCACCTCATGAATATTTCTTTTAAAAATCATATCGATTTATATAAACGGAGTCATACAGGATTAAGTAGCTTGTTAATTACAGAAATCCCTCATCTTCTTAAAAATGCTACTTTGTTGATTGACTAATAAACTTAACTATTAAAAAAACCCAAAACAAACCTGATTGCTTTGGAAACACAGTATCCAGCTGAAATATATGCAACAGCATAAACTTTTGGCCCTGGAGCAAACTCTTTAAAATATTAAAACAAAAAAAAAAAAAAAAAAACCCCAAAAAAACACCACCCAAATCATAGAATCATAGACTTGTCAGGGTTGGAAGGGACCTTAAAGATCATCTGGTTCCAACCCCCCTGCCATGGGCAGGGACACCTCCCACTAGAGCAGGTTGCTCACAGCCCCAGCCAGCCTGGGCTTAAACACTTCCAAGGATGGGGCTTCCACCACCTCTCTGGGCAACCTGTGCCAGTGTCTCACCATCCTCATGGGGAAGAAATTCTTCCTAATCTCCAACCTGAATCGACCTATCTCTAGCTTTAATCCATTCCCTCCAATCCTATCACTGCCCCACAGCCTAACAAGTCCCTCCCCAGCTTTCTAGTAGCCCCCCCTTCAGATACTGGAAAGCCACAATAAAGTCTCCCCAGAGCTTTCTCCTTTCCAGACTGAACAACCCCAACTCTCTCAGTCTGTCCCCATAGGAGAAGTGTTCCAGCCCTCTGATCATCCTGGTGGTCCTTCTCTGGACACGTTCCAGCACCTCCATATCCTTCCTGTAACAGGGGCTCCAGGACTGGATGCAGTGCTCCAGGTGGGATCTCAGCAGAGCAGAGTAGAGGGGGAGAATCCCCTCCCTCAATCTGCTGGCCACGCTTCTCTTGATGCAGCCCAGGATATGATTGGCCCTCTTGGCTGTTCCCATATTTTTTCCCCCATGGGAAAACTATTCCCATTCTACCAGTAGCCTCATTTCCTACAGTAAATCTGCCTGTTTGGCTCATGATAAAAGAATAAACCTAAAATAATATCACAAATAGCTCCACTGAGCTTGTAGCAAATGGTGACTTTTATAGGTGCAAGGGGAAAGTAGTTTTTATGGCAACACTAAAATGACTAGTGGAAAACACTGCAGTTGCTTGATAAAGAAGTGCTCCACATTTAAGAGGAAGAATTTTCTTCCCTGTCTTAGGAAAAGAAACAAGTAACCAAAAGTAAAAACAACAAATAAAACCCAAAAAAACAACAACAAAAAACCCAACCTAAAACAAAACAGCAAACACTGTCACCTTATTACATGCAAATGGAAACAGAAAAGAATCCAAACATGAACGACACATGGGGGGTCTGACACCTTTAAAGCAACCAGGCAAGTTTGAAAAGCAATGAACTTTTAAAACCAAACAATCCGAAAGGAATTGCCATTGTAGATGCTGGTTATTTGTTCTTGGTTTTTTTGTGTCAGGTTCAGGTTTTCATAAAAAACACAACTCAGGTTGCATCAGGAGGTAAAGAGTAGGAGAATTATTAAGGTGTGCATTTAATATTTCCATTCTTTTTGAGGTTTTTTTCTAGTAATGTGCACAATTCCGCAGAAATCTGATCAGCAGACCTGCAAAGGAGTTATTCTCCCTCTGTAACAATGATCTGTGATAGTCAATGCTGAGACTTCAATATATGATAAAACCAATTAGACAAAGATTTTCTTTTTTTTAAGAATTATTAGTATCATGCCTTATTGCACACATACAATATTATCAACTTTATTTTTAGATAAGAGCTTTTGTGTGGTACCCAAGTTTTATTCTTCAGGCATAGCTATTAATAACTACTAAAAAAAATTACCATATGAAGAGATGCCCTTCCATTTTTGCACCCTGATTAAGAATAAATAGCTTGCAACTATAAGAGGTACTCAGTGCTAACTAAACCATTTCTAATTTCCATTTGCAAGAACTTCTTTCTTGATATACTAGCATTGATTACTGCCTGATAATTGTTACGCTGTCTGGTGCATTTGGGGGCAGGAGGAATTTTGTATATTTTTTTCTGAATCACTATTTAAACAGAAAGAAAAAACAGTCAAATAACTCTCAGAAGGATAATATTTCAGACAATTCCAAAGATTCATCCTATCCATGTTGCATGGCCATCCACATTGCAGAAACAGGCCCGCAGCAAGTACTGTCCATCTGAAACAGTAGATATGGCTTTTTATTCATATTTTTAAGCATCAGTTTCACATTTTGCACTTAATTACTACTCTTCTACCAGGCTTTCTACAGCACCTTCAGTTTTATTAATAAAAACAGTATTGGCAGAGCTATTAAAACAGTATTTATCTTGCTTAACAACTCAACAATTGACTAAAATTATATGCTCCCATCAACATGTATCAAAAATTTGAGGTAACATAGGCTTAAGAAATACAGCTGCAGAGCAGCAAGCATTAAACCCTGCAGAAAGTAATAAATTAACAAAATGTGCTTTGATGTGACTTATCGCAGAGCTACAGCACATTCTCTTGAAAAGTGGGAAAATATCCTGGCACTTAAACAAGTAGAGTCAAACTCATTGATTCCCAATCTCTGTGTTACAAGTGACAGGATAAAGGCAAAATATGACACAAAAATAAGAACAAGCTCATGGTTTTGGAATGAAGCTCTGCTGCAAGACTGTCATTATCAACATACATATGTCGGGTTAACAATTGCAGTGGAATGAATTACAAGATAAAAATCTGGTGACTGTATGGTCAAGTTGGAAAACTCTTGCAATATTCAGAGCTGCACAGCTGCACAAAATTGTCTGTTCTCAAACTTCAATCCATAGTCAGTGTCTTAAAGAGTACTTTCCAGTCATGTAATCATACTCTAGTTCTAGCTATTAATTTCTACTAAGAATAGAAAGTAACTTTCTAATCAGTGATGGGGGTTTTAAAACTATTGCACCTACCTTCCTTTTCATTCAATGCATATGAACAGAATTGGAACCTATGGCTTTTTGAAGGACAGCTCATACCCCCTACAGTAAACAAACTTGGATTTGACTCAAGTAGCTGTCTACAACACAGTCATGTTACTACCCATACAAATCTAAACTTTCAGAACTCAGTCACAGTAATAAGGAATTAATATGAAAAATAATGATGTTTTCATCAATGCAGAAATTCATGGAAGCGAAGGCTTACCTTGGTTTGTTCTTTGACTGCTTGCCAATTGTGAGATTTGTTTCAGCCTCACATTTCATTGGTTTGGATGCTTCAAGTTGCAGCAGTGTAACTTATAACTCTTGTGGTCCAAGGCACTTATTATACAGAATAAAATTAACTAGGAAAAGTAAAGACTAATTCCTCACTACAATGTCTTTCTGTCAATATAATGCCTCTTGGAAGAAAGCTTTCTGTTGCTTAACATTTATGTGCTCACATTTTGTCAATGTAACTCCTGGGGGGGAAAGTGCTTAGATAGGACAGCATTACTGGACATCGATAAACTTATATTAACATAATTCATTGGGGAACAAGAGGCCTTTCCACAGGAAATACCCACAAGTGTCATAGAAATATCTGGTTTTATTTGGATCAGAGAAGAATGGTGTTGCATTTTTGTGTAATTAGTGGCACACAATCTCTCCCAAGTGTTAAAGGAGCACAAGCCAAGAAGAAAAGCAGTAAGTAAACATCTCAAAGTTGAGCTACTACTCAACTTTTCACAAGAGTTCTGATCAAGTATTAAATGCATTTTGCTTACAAACAAAAGGCTCTGTATTTATACCTTAGCTCCCACCGCTAACAGCCAAAGCAAGAAAATTATACTTGCTCAGAGAAATCTGTTGCCATGGGAAACATGAAGACACAAACTCAGGAACTGGTGGCAGGAGTAAATGAAAACCCACTTTTCAAACACGCAAAGAAAGTACAGATCAACATATATGGCTATGCAACAACTGAGATTTAATCCTAATTGGGGCAAGCGTGTGAAACTTTCAAGTTCATTGCCTGCATCTGAACAATCCATATGCAGTTAACATTTGTTCTGTCTAACACAATACCCTTCAGAAGCCCCTCTGTTCTGCCCATCTACCTGCCCCAGAGGGACAGAGATAGACCCATGTGTTCACCCCAGTGTACGTTTCTATGTGATATGCTTTCCCCATACAGGTTGTAATGGATTCATCAAAAAAGACATTAAAATAATGTATCATTGAGAATGAACTCATCCTTAAACAGAGTATTATCTTAAATGCCTTAAGGTGTAGCACTTACACGTTACCATCTAAAAACCTAGAGCCTCCTCTCATCTAGAACTGAAATATGAACTAAGCACTCACCAGTTGGTAACAACTCATTCTAAGTGATTCATAACTTACTACCAAGTGCTGTTGTACATGTTAATTTCTGCAGATGTAATTTTAACAACGTTTTGCTGACAAAGCACCAAAGTGAAATAATTTGCACCATATTTCATCTCATCTTTCATTAGCAAGTTAGAATGTAACAGCATCATAATTGACTCAATATCTAGAGGATTAAAACTGTTATGATTCAATAATCCATCAGCCATGGTGTTGCAAAGTACATTTGCTAGTGATATTTAAAGTTTACTATAAATTTTTGAGTGTAACAAAAACTCAGCATGTTCAGCTTTGAATATATTACTGCAGTTATCAATTAAAAATAAAAAGACCAAAGTGTTTTGGTTTAGTTCTGTTTTTAAGGTATCCCAAAACACACATACAATCTCAATAGCTCGACGTATCAAGAATGCTGCTGGTGGGCATAAGGGCCATTATTCAATGCTGCAATTCATATGAATCTAATATTCTTAACCCCTTTCAGAACAGCATGCATTTTTCTACTCTACAGCTTATGTTTCTCATAGAAAACATGCCTGACGCTCTCCTGTACCCTTTTCCAAATTTAACAGAAAAAAAGAAAGAAGACAGGGCAAAATTTCAATTTCCCTTTTGTGTTATGCTTTTCAGTATTCTTGGCTTACTGCCACTGGCACCCAAATGCAAAGACTCACTAGCACCATCCTACCACTGACTGCTCTTCAGACCAGCAAATGGCTCATCAAACACGATGTTGAGATTTTGTTTACTGATTTGTTTCATAATTTCAAGGGTTCACAACATGATGTAAATAAATACTTTGTCTCATACTGTAGAGACTGCAAAGTATTTTACTGTGAAGTACCTACAGATGCTTAATATTAATCTTAACACCATTAGCAATTATACAATAATTCAGACTCAATGTTGTGGCAGGCCTCTAATGCTATTCTTGAGCTAGAAGAGAAATCTAACCACCGTGCTGAGCCTTCTCCCCACTCTAATATAATGGTCAGAGAAAAATAATGCAGACACCTTTTTCCACTATAGGCTTTATGGAATGTTTAGCTCAACCAGCTGCTCACCTCACCTTCACCCACCACAAATGGCAAAAAGCATTAAGGTTATTTGTAACTTTCTCTCTCTCAAAATTGTGTATCCTGCATGAAAGACTTTCACAAGAGGAAGTTTATAGTACAGATTGCTTCGATGTGAACTTGCTTGCAGAAGTCCTCAAGTGTTACATTCACCCTAAACTGAACCACTTGCTTAAGGAAAATGGTTGTAGTGCAAGCATTGAAGTTGCCTCATCTTGGAATAAACATGCTTTGAAGGGTTGCCCTTAGCAAAGATGACAGCAGGAGTGCAAAAGCTGAAAGTCTTTGAGCATCCTGCCTAATAAATGTGTTTCCAGATTTATCCTGAGATGGCATGCTGGCTGGTAACAATGAAAAGTTCTGCTTGCAGCTTGCATTTCAAGACATGCCCAAGTAATCTGCTTGACAGGTAATGAAACTTTGTGCTATTACCTTTTGCTTGAAGCAGAGTTCTTAAAATATCTCTTTCATATTGATTTGTGATGAACTTAATTATGTTTTCCTGCAAGCTGGAATCCATAGCTAAAACCAGAGTCTAAACAAACCAACTGGTGCTAAGATGGTGGCAAAAGAACCCTTACAATACAGAAGGAGAAAAAAAAAAAAAAAAAAAAAGACCCCCGGTCTTTGACAGAGTGACTTGGCTCCCTGCAGGGGGATAAGGGTTAAATCTCATCACAAACAGCCAGAAGCCCTTGCAGTCCACTAACAAGGGTGAGGGGATTACCAGGAGCTCCACATCTGTTATTGACAATGCTGATGAGCCTAATTGGCAACATGCAGCTGATCCCCCTGAAGCAGCAGGGGAGAGAAACAAATAAAGAGCAAAAAGGTGGCTAAGACAGCTTGAGCTAGGCCCTTGCCTACCTGCTCTGGCCTGCCAAGGCTCCCCAGCCCCCCGGAGCAGAGCAAGGAGTGTGGCCAAGGGGCTGCTGCAGCCTGTGCACCAGGGGTTCGGCCGGCACACGGACCAGACCCATGTGAACAACAGACATGGCAGAAAGACTTCTCAGAGAAGACCAGTGCTTTCTGTTACAACAAATAAACAGCACCCTACCTGCTCGCACGGAAGAATTTACTCAAGAAATGTAGTTCTGACTTCTCGGAAAGATCCTGAAGTCTGTCGCACTACTATTTATAATGCATATATTTTTTAAACAAGCAAGTATATTACCAGTTTAATTTCTGCTCTGTTATGAGTATGTCCTAACAGCTACACTACACAAAGGATGATCTTCTTGCTCATTACCAAAACATTACTCCTATCTAGCACGGCTCTGAACACGGCTCACTCTGCAGTTCAGGTGCTGAACTGTTACAGCATTACAGTAACTTGATGTCATTACAGGCCTGACATCATAAAATTAAGTACATCCCAGGATCCCCAAGTGACCTGCAGTCTTCTGTTATCACTACAAAATACTAGGCAGCGTTCAAGGAATTTTCTCAAAAGGGTTCCCTCTTGCAAACACTAACCTATACAACTGGATAACCTTCCAAGCCTCTTTTCCTAGCAAGACTGTAAGACATGCTGTCAATGTCCATGAATTTACACTGAACTAAAATATGATTAGTGATGGCACCGCATGCCACAAATAGGAGAGCCAAAGTGTGGGATTAGCAAGAAACTGCAGCTACAGACTTCTCAGAAAAAGCAAAGCCAAGTTGAAGTGAGAGCCCAGGCCGAGTACAGCTCAGATTTACACTCCACCAGACTTGCTCTGGCCACTAGCAACACCCATATTGACCTCAGTCTCCTAATTAGTTGTAATGTGTTTGATAGTCACTGTAAAGACTCTTTGGGTTTTTTTTTTCCTTAAGCTTTTCATTAGCTTGTGAGGTCAACTGTACTAACAGAATCAAAGGGACAAATTAGGACAAACTAAACCAGCTTTGCACCTGTCTCTGATCTTCTCAGACTTCACATGTACCAAGCTTTACTCCTTACTGGAAGAAATTCCATCATTGAATTCAATTCCTTTTTGACTAAGGGTAGTCATTAGAAAGACTAGTCAGAATTTTGGTATAATGACCCACCTTAACACTGACAACTATAAGAATTTATCCAAATGCAATTATAGAAGTGTGGGCCAAAATGTCTGCCTCAGCTGAATTCACAGAGCAGAGAGCAGTGTGCGCCAATTCATCTTTCATCAGCGATCAATGAAATTTTTAAGCAACGATACTGTTTGCTGTTAACATGAAGTCTCAAAATGACTGCCTAATTAGAAATTAAAAAGACATCTACAGTAGGAAAGATCATGCCTTAAACACGTCTTTCTCCAAGGACTATCAAGAGCCAGCAAGGAAATGATTCAAAAAGGCTGTAACTCAGAGCATCCAAGAACACTTCTTGAAAATACACTCTGGCAGATCCTTCCGTTCTTTCACAGACTTCTTATTTTTAATACACCCTTCTCTCCTTCTGAAGTTAATTCACAAATTTTGTGAGATCATAACTAATATCCTTCCAGGTGGCATTTGTCAACACATCCCAGAGTGCTGAACTGCTATGAGAGCTGTTTCACCATTTGGGATTATAAATGACCTATCCCAAACACCTCAAAAAAACCCAGATCAAACTTGAAACACCAGCTGCATATTAAATAATTATTTCACTTTATATTGAAATGAATGATTTATTTAGTGAAACAAACGCAAAATCATTTTTGTTTCATGTTCAGATAGTATCCAGACTTAAAGAGCAGTTAGAAAACCACAGTCTTGCTGAAAATCTGTCTGCAAGCTCTGCTCCAACACCCCCAAGAGCCCAGCTGCACGGGCTCCTCATAACTCACCCAGGGATTTGCATGCTTCTAAAATCCAGAAGTCCATCTCCAAGCACATAAACAACGATTTCAAAGCAGGACATATCCATTCGTCAATCCAACTCAAAATTCAGACAGACATCTCCTCTGCCTCCAGAAGGCATCTCTCCCATTCTGTTTATTCTCACAGACATTTAATTGAATTCCTTGTCATTTTGTATGCATTGCAATTGAGTTGTTTTACACCATCAGGAAACAAGTTTTTAAACATGTGCTATGCATTAAATACCACATATATTCAGCAGGGTAAGAAAAACATTTCTGTAAGAGTATAGTAATTTTACAGTCTCTGGTTTCTAATAAATTTTTACAGCAATCCTAAACTGTATTATCAAGTTCCAGTTTATTGTGAAGCTTCTGCACAACACCCCTCAATGACATGTCAAATCTTTACCAAGGCAGTTCAACTCCTATAGCTGTCCTCATTGGCAGGAAACTTGTCAGATTAAATTGCCACCTCTTGTCAGGTAAAGATACATGATCTGATATCCCTCTGCTGTTGATGACACAAACTGTCCTTTCACTTTGGATGTATTATGAATCTCCAGCGCTTCTCACTACGAGCAAAGATGTAGCTCATGATGAGAGGGGAAATACTGCTTGCTGCCCACTCTAGATGCTTTATTACAGATAAACAAAAAGGTGTATAAATCCTGCATTTTAAAAATTTTTTTCTTTTCTTTCTTTTCTACCTTGTTTCAGAATGTTTGCTCATCTGTCTAGTGAATCAAAAGCATTTTCATTGACTTGTTTTCTTTAAGCGCCAGTTCAATAATGTTGCCTAAATGTATATTTACCATTTCCAAACATTCTTCATGATGACGCTATGCATTATTGGCACTCTTTGCAACAAGACACTATTAGCAGAGTTTTACCAAAAATAATTAACTGTGACAGTATGTGCATTCTTATATCCTACGTAGACGATGGAGTAAATTGAATTAACAGATTTTGGCTTTCTATAATGACGTTTACAACCACAATAAGGCAAATTGCTTCATAAAATTTAAGCAACGAAGCCAGACAATCCAGTTAAGATGCTAGCAAGTCTGCCACCTCTGTGCTTGATGGCAGTATGTACATATGGAAAGTACCACAAATGCTGTTCGGACCATTTGAAAGGCCTGTGGAAAACTCAGTGCAAGATAGAAATCCTCCAGAATGAAAAGCTGAACTTTTCCAGGCAAGATTTAGCAAGCATTTGGCATGAAGACATGAATACAGCCAGCTGATGCAGCTACACAACTAGCCAGTCAGATCCAAGCAACAGCCAGCTCCATTCATTGAAAATTTCATACAATATTGCTGTATATGAAGTATGAGAGGTGGCCAGAATCAAAGCACTTCAACAGTGTAGAAGTGTCTCTTACGGCCCAACACATTGAGGGGAGTAGTCAATATCTGGGTCCTAGATTACATACAAACCTTGAGGAATGGAACAGAATTATAGAAAGAAACAGGTGGGTTTTTTGTAGTATTTACATTGAAGCTTTACTTTCATCATCATTTTTGAATCACGTACAATTTAAAACCCTGCTGCTGGCTTGCTTATTCAAAACATAACCATCATAAACATACAACTCTGACATGCAGGATAGACCAAGAAGCCTCCCTAAACTGGAGGAAAAACAAAACCAAAGATGCTCTAAGTATTTCTGATGTACCTACACAACAAAGTTGTGCTAGGCTCCTTTAAGTTCCATTTACACAATGAGGCTTAAAAAACTTTCATATTTATACTCCCCACCTCCCAAAGAAAAGCCCAAAACTCAGATCTCTCCTTCTATTAGAACCTCAAAACAACTTTCACATATTTTTTTTCTTTTTACTTGAAATAATAAAGCAACCATGTCTCTAACTACTGGGGAGAGAACTAAATTGCATCTCTATATACAGTTTTTTCAGTCATGAACTGGAACTTCCAGATAATGTAGCTTAATACTTTCTAGACCACAAGGACAGATCCTTCATGTTACCTCAAAGACAACATTCTGTTGAGCTGCACTGGTATTCTTTGGAAAGTTGATTCAATCGTTTAAAACAGAAACTCCTAAGACCAGGCAGAAAGTTTTCCAAAGTCCTCTGAAGCACTAGTGCTGATTAGGACTTTCATTTCCTCACCTGTTTGCAGCAGCAGAGACTGCTTACTCTGTTCTCATCAGTAACTGAAATGGCTCCTAGCAGTGCCTGGGAGCATAATTAAAAAAAATTGTGCCCCAGAGAAAGCTGCTGAGAAGCCTGAGCTAACTCAGAACTGCATTCACAGCTTTTCCAACTGACAGCAATAGGTGGGTTGCATTGCAAGTTCAATAGCCATCAGATTTAAGGTGATGCTGGAAATTTCTGGGATTTTATTAAGTTCTGCAAGCTTCTCCAAGCATAGTTCAAACTTCAAAATAGTCAGAACAGAAGGGAGAAGAACATAAAACTAGTAAAGGCAAGTATTAGGCAGTGCTTTCACAAGTGGTAGCACTGGTGAATAAAATAATTACAACTGAACATAACCACTGAAATTTTAAATGATTACAAAATGCTCAAAAAGAGATAGTTCTTTTTACCCAGTTATGTCTTACCTAAAATGGACTCTTTCCACCACCCTTTTCTGTGATCTTAGACCCCAAATTAGATAATCCCATTATCATCTTCAAAGAAGAAAGATATATTAGGAAAATGAAGCTATAGACTAATGTTACCTTATTAAAATCCTATTTACATAGAATTAACATAAATACAAGTTGGTAAACCATATGCTATCACATCTGTTCCTCTGTGTATTAATAACAAGACTGTCCCCTATAGGGCTCTCAAATTAATATGTATTAGAATATATTACAAAGTATTTGGACTCTCTTGACAATATAATTTGTAGCTAGATTATTTGTAGGCTTCTATCTTGGAATTACTGCTGTTGCACTAGGCATCAGCTGCTGCTTCTAGTGTGATTAAAGTACTACACCTGGCTCTTTTGGTATTAAAACTTGATGGAACTATGCTGATTTACAAATACTCAGCTTTTTACATTTCAAGCATTCGCAGATTAAGCATCAGAATATTTCAGTCCTTTGCCAACCACAGCATATTTTAGGAGCTTTGTTTCCCACCTTCCAGTACAGTTAACACATATCAAAACACAGCAGTGTTTAGCAATTAGTTTAGAGGAAAAAAACCCAAATAAACACCAAACAAAACAACAAGAAAACCCACAACACAATAGAAACAAAAGTTTGAAACTTCAGAAGAGATACATATGCCATTCTAATCACCAAACACTCTTGAAGTACATGTTTGCATCTTCCAGTGAAGCTAACAGATACCCCCCTGCACTGAATAAAGCAGGTGTTTCTATTTGTTCTTGAAGACTACGCTGCCCCAAAAAGCATAAATCAGCTGGGGCTTATTGGAAGCAGCATATGACTACTTCCGTTCTGAACAACTCCATCATTTTATACTCACAGCTATTACAGCCAACAACAATCCAAGTTGGCTTGAAAGAGATATAAAAGTTCTCTTCTTTTTTTAACAACAAAACACCAAACCAACAAAACCAACACCACAAAAAAAAACCCAACACCAAAAACCAAACACCAAAAGCAAACTAAAAACCCTACAAAGGAATCCTGTTTTAGGAAGACACATGGATGCCTTTTGCCCTTCCAGACTGTCACTGGCTATGCAACAAATCACACCTCCCTAGAAGAGCTTCAGTAGTTTATCAACATGAATTTTCCTGCCCCACAGTATCCAAAGCAAGAGAAGTATTTTCATGACAACCCACCATAGTCACAAAGGCAGGGAAGAAAACCATACCACCTACAGACACATTTCAAGTGGGATTTTTGGCATTCCAACTGTAGCAAACTCCCTAAAAACAGCTGCTTCATCAGTTGAATGGGAGGGGCCCCCACTCATACCAGCAGTGAACTGTTCTCTCTGAACAGCAGAGTTAGTTTGCTGACACTATGCTCTCTTCTCTTTGCTGGTTACAGGTAGCCAAGAAAAGAGTCTCGGCTACATACAAAGGAAGTTTGCACATTGCTATTTGCAACACACTTTTCTTCTAAAGATAAGGATGCTTTTAGTTACTCCACTGAAAGCAAATCTACAAGACTGGGAAATATTTTGGGAGACCAATAAAAAGTCTTTACATCCTACTGTTTTTAAACTTATATTTATCTTCTGTGACATAGATTATTTGAATTAAAAAAAAAGTAGACAAAGAGATTAATTTCTGGAATTTTTCTTGTTTCACTTTTTTTTTTTTTTTAATGCTACAAGGTTATCTGCTTATTTATAAAAACTAAATGCCAAAATAAGAAACTACAGGTAACTCATCTTTTAAAGAGAAGTTCAAACATAGTAACAACCTCTTGTATGTAGAGAAAAGATGACCCTCAACTCGAGGGCTACCTATTAGAGACTGCCCTCACAAGACCATTGTAAAATTCTTCCCTTATTCTAAAAGTTAATGAAAAAAAGGCAAGCTAGATGGGGACAAAGCATTTAATTAGCTAGAAAAAAAACGGAGTTCACTCCACCAGCTCCGAGTTGGTTGTGAGTCTGTATGCTCAGGACTCTGTGCTCCCAGCAGCCGTTTTTAAATACAAGAGGCAGCTGGACTACAGCCTAGCACAAAGTTGAGACAGCTTTTCAGCCACAAAATATCTATTTGGGTGTTTCTCATTAGGTAAATCACCAAATAAAACAAGCATTACCAAAGACATGAGTAAAGCTCACCAGGTTGGTCAGTGCTGCTGCTGTACGGCCGTTCCCACAGCAGCCATGCAAAGAGCTCTGAGGCACAGTGCCCGCTGCCACCCCCACCTCAAAACTGCCCCCTCCAACTGCAGGCAGCTCCCTCACCACCTGGAAATAGCTTAAGGAACAAAACACCATACAAAAACACCAGCTCACTTCATGAGAGCCTCTTTTCAACCCAGCCGAACACAAACAATCAAATCAAAGCCACCCAGGCACCATCTTTGCCTTTGTTTACCTGTGCCAGAGGGAGCTATGGCAGACCTCTTGCCCCAATCAGCTCCAGCAGTCCCACACCATTTCACTGTCTTTTCTCATGAAATACATCACAAGTCACCGGTTACACTGCATTTTGGCAGACCCAAACCACGGACCCAAGGAGCAGCCCCTCAGAAAGCAGGTAGGCAGGCCAGGGGAAGCAGCCAGGGCCGGTCCCCCTCAGCCCTGCCTCTCTGCCAGCTCCTGCCCCTGCCTCTCCAGGAGAGCTGGCAAAATGAGCCAGGGCTGATGCTCTTCACCTGAAGGCAAGAACACTTGTGTTGACTCTCTACCAAGCTGGTTATGTAAAGAAATGCTCAGCCTAACTCTGACCACCTGCTGCTCGGCACTAACAAAATACTGCCCTTGTTGTCCCTCCCGTCAGACACCTGTGGCTTGTTTGGTTTGCAGCTGAAGTCTGAATTGGTTTAGGGTTTTTTTAACTTGTGTTCTCTGAAGCAGTACAAAAAAACATTGCTGCAAATTTCTACTCTGCAGATAATTTGTTAGTTGAACTCCATCACTTTTGAAAATAGCAGCTATATAGTTAGAAGTGCATTCTATTTTGGGGCTACTTTAGCGTTTGGGTTTCTACAGTGAATTGCAAAGAAGTGATCCTAGAGGTTTAAAGTCCCTCAGGTTTGGGGGTTTTTTTAAACTGTGAAATGTCCCAGATCAAAACATGTAACTTTTAATATTAGGTCTACAGTGCAGTACATGTGCTACCTCTGTTCACAGCTGGGGAAACTGAGGCTCAGAGAAGCAGCAGGAATGGCATGACTGGTCAGGAAGAGCAGGGGACCCTGGGGACATGTTGCTCTCCTGACCACCTGCCACACAGGCTGCTGAACATCCCAGGGACAGACCCAGAACTACACAGCTATTTACATTTTTTTCACTTTTCTGCAATTGGACAAATTCTGCTCTTCCGTCTCTCAGAGTTGAGTTTATATTAATGCCTCGACACCCTGTGATTAATTTCATGATGGGTGCTGTGGTTCAAATGTAACATTGGTGGATTCCGCCCAAGTGCTTTAGAAGTAATACTGAAAAGAACACCTGAATTTAAAAAAAAATAAAAATAAAATGCACTGTATAGAAACTATTACTAAAAGATTTTTCTTACTGTATTGTTTTACTTTCATAGTTCTACAGCCTAAGTCTTTATATTTAAATTTTCAGATTCTGCTAGCACAGTAAAGTATCCAACATGTTATACTTTTTGAATCCCCAGAACAATTAGAAACATTAATGAAACAATCTTTCCTCTGAGGGCAATTTTTTTTTTCCTGCCTTTGTGCACAGTGAAACACACTAAGCACCAACTAAGGAGCCAAGTGAGAGAAAAGGCCAAGTGCAGCATTTTCTTTTTCAGAAGTATCGCAGAAAGTCTAAAACTTGTCGTAAGTCAAGCAAAGCAGACACGGCAGGTGTGATTCTAGGTGTTAGGCACTGATTGCACCTTTTCTGGGATCAGAGGGGCTTTAAAATGAGAGGAAAAAATATAAAAATGAATGGTCCTCAGTTTGTTCCACACTGGATCTTCTTCTCCAAGCTACAATTTGTGTAATTTTACTTTAGGCTCATGCAATTTTCTTCCTGGCGCTCCAGTAAAAGATGCAAAGGTGCACGGCGGGACACAATGCATACTGTGTCACCTCCTGGAATAAAAAAACTGCCTTAAAAATAAAAGGATCATCATAAATTTTAAGTGCTGTTAAGCAAAAGAGCATGAATTGCAATATTCAAAAAGCAAGTTAGTTGAGAAGTAGGGGGATGGAAGCCATGCAGACAGGATTGTAACTGATTTTTAATTTTGAACGGCAACAATTACATTATTCTGCTTTATTATGTACCTTGTGTAGGTCCCATAATAGATCAGACTGACACACGAGGTATCACACAAGTGAGCTCTAGACTTGTGCAATTTCATCATGCTTGAAAATTTCCTTTGTTTTTGCATATTCATTAGCTGCTCGAGTTTTTGTGGTATTAGGTTCTGAAGTGTTTCATTAATTTCCAGCTTAGACACAAATATAACTATTTTTCCAGCCAAAGGCAAACAGATTGGATCAAGAATAATCCTACTGAGCTCTGAGGTTCAAAGTACTGATCACGAAGGGTCTCTCAGTTATAGACCAGTGACCCTTTTGAATAGTATCCACATATAATTAATATAAGCATGTCTTAATAAACCATATGCTCACTCAGCTGTTCTCTGCTGTATTAATAACAAGGCTGTCCCCTAAGGGACTCCAAAATGAATGTATATTAGACATATGTATCCTAATAACCAGAAGGTAACACAGTTGTACTTGACTTACTTTAGAGAAGTATTTAATACAGCATTATTATAATGACTTTAAAATGTATGTGTCAGCTCAAAAATGCAGTTTATGGGATGAGGATAAGCTGAATAGTGAGATAACAAATCTCACAACTGCCATTCCTTTCCATTATCTATTACTAACAAATGGGATTCACTATAAGTATCTAATGCTCTTGCCTCAAAAAAAAGGGGAAATGTCTATAAGTCAAAGTGCAACATAACAAAACCTCTGCATACATAATATTCCAGGTCTCATTTGCTGTAACTCCTTACCTTAGGACATGGGCTATAACAGAATTCCTCTTCACAGTATTAAAGTAGGCAGCGCTATTGAATACAATAATCACCACTATCTCACCCAGAGGTTCAGCTGACTGGTGTGATCTGAAACTTTCAATGACATTTTTTTCTTTGTAATTGAAAAAAATATTGATCTATCACAAGCAATTTATTTTAAAACATGGTACTTCACTCACAATTATTTAAAGAGATATATATATACACACACAAAAAAAAAAAAAGGGGTGATAGAAGTAAAGCCTGGTCTCAATCCTAGAGATCCTACAGTAAGAGGAAACTTCTTAGAAGCATCATCAGAGAAAACAGACAAATATTTACTACAGTAAAAATTCCTGCCTGTGTTGTATTGTTATGTTTTCTAGGATGGATCTCATGTTTCACAGAAACCTTTGACAGATATTAGCCTGATCCCAGTGTGGTTTTTTAAACAGTGCTTTTTAAAAAGCCGGTTATGTTTTTGTGGGATGGGAAACAGGCCTAAGTCAGATGTATAAACTACATTGCCCTATACCTTTCAAGTGCTTCTGAAACACTGAACCGCTTCGTTCAGAACTAGGAGTTCCAATTTAGATGGTCGTACTTGGCAAATTCAACCGTCTATTCCCATGGAAAATGTCAGAGTTTTCTCCAGTCAGTGTTTTTCAGCTACAATATAAGCAGCTGTTCTTTAAATGTTGTCTTGGTTTGAAAGACAGTCTGCCAAGGGAGGCAGGAGCCCCTCTTGGAAGGGAAATGCAACCCCCTCCCCTCCGAATGCTTGGAATTTTGAAATTAAGGGGCTTTCAGGCAAAGATATCAGGAATAGGAATAACAGTTCTTTACTAAATATATATATATATATATATATCAAGGCAAACAAACAACAACTACGGTAGTAACAGGAAAACAGCACAGGGAACCCAGTGCCAACCTCTCGGGGGCTCCGGGGAGCAGGGAGGGCGCGATGCTCTCCCCGCCGCTCCGGAGCCAGCTCAGTCCCCACGTGGCAATGGCTGATGGAAAGCCCGCGTCACGAACCTTCTGGGCAGCCGATCCCGGTCTCCAGCAGGATCCTCGGGAGACAGCAGGGGTAGAAGGAGAAGCAGGAGACAAGCAGGGACGACTTCTCTCCAAGCTGATCCCGGTGTTCCGCCGGATGCTTGGTAGGCAGCAGGGGTAGCAGGAGACGCAGTGGGGATGAGGTCTCCGCACCACGAGGGCAGCTTCTCCTCCTCGAAAGCAGGGCGAAAAAACCAGAGCCCCAGGGGCTCCACCCAACCCCCTTTATTCGGCTGGCTGGACCCCTCCCCCTGTGGCCAGGTCCTTTTGTCTCTCTTAAGTACAGCAATTTACCTCCCTGACAAACAAGTATGGAAAAATTCTTTAAGAGAAGGAAAACAGAATAACTCCCCAAAACCCCAACAAGTGTTCATTTCAAAAGATACACAGGGTTATGCAACAAACGGTAATTAATTGTTAAGAGCAGAACACTGAGAGCAGTTCTCCAGATAAAATGCTTTTATTTATCGTTAATTTATCAGTTGCAAACTTCAGAAGTAGATGCAAGAGTCATACGATAATGAAGCCTAAATATTCTGATCAAAACAACTGCAGCAGGTTAAACATCTCCACTGGGCTAAGTTAGCTGAATGGAAATGTCTGGTCTCAATTGCTTGTTGCCGTGTTGTGCTTTCACCAGCTGACATGAGGAAACTTCTTTTCCTGACAAAAGGCAAAACATTTCTGCCAGCTGAGGTGACATTGTGTTCATTCAATAATGATACAAGGCCCTGAGGTTCTTTGGCAAGAAAGATAACAAAGAGAATCCTCATTAGCTAACTGCAGAAGAATGAAGGTCAACCCACAGAGAGAATTTCATGCTTACATGTCAGTTAGAACATTTGTTCTTCATTAATTCTTAAAACCCAAGCTGGGATATCATCTAGCAGCATTTTAATGTCCTGAAGTAACTCTTAAGATGTTGTTTTGTTTGTACTATGCTTAAGAGGCCGTTCTTATAAGCACTCTACTCCACATCACTGGGCACTTTAGGATTGTTACAAGAATGGATGTAATACAGGTAATGACAGTTTGGGTATTTCAAGAAGAAATAAATGAGGGCTACCATAATATGTTCCAAAAAACTCAGTATATTGGACAGCTAAAAATACTAACACTCTTATTTATCTTTTGCACAGCTTTTTAATTTCCAAGACTTTAAAAAATATAATTTGGTCAGCCACAATGTCATTTGCTCCAAGTCATTATATACATAGCTTTGGCTTCCCATTCTGCACCCACAGCCTTACCTTGTGTAGTTAGAATAAAACTTTACAGGTAAAATTTAAAACATTTAGGTGTATTTCTGCCTGTTTGGTTTCAGTTTCTTGGGTTATTTTTTTAGGTATACGATACACTAAAACCTATTCTATCATGATAGCCACATGGTGATTTCTCTGACTTCACCATAAAGACCATCCAAATGTCTGCCTGTGGAATAATCTCCGCCATTTTCCTCCTCCTGTGATAGCCACAAAAAAACATCCCCCAAAACAACAGCCTTCTGGTTCCACATGTCTATTATACTTAAGTACAATGCAGTTTTCATAGAAGAAAAAACAAAGCATACTGAATAAGTATACATTTTTAATGACCTCCTTTTAAATATTTGGTTCTCCTTCCTATGATTAGAGTTTAAGGATACTCTGCATAAAATAGGATGACAAAAGTGAAACTTCGGAAGACTTCCTGCAGCGTGTGAACATGAGCAGAGTCCTTCATCTGGTCCTACTTAAAGCATCAGAAGATTCCACCTCTACAGCAATACTGCCAAACAAAGTATCAACGCGTGAAGCTACGATGGTCGTCTGAACTGCAGCAGCTAAGGAATTCCTATAACATCCACACCATCAGTCCTGGAAACCTCCACATTCAAGACAGTAACAACCTCAACCTTTGTAGTTCTTCATAATTTTGCCCTCTCTCTATGACATATAACTATTCTACTTCTTTTCTTTTCATTTACATATTGCAATTAGAGGTAGCACAGAGATCAGACAGAATTTGGTAGAAGAAACTGCAAAACAGTAACTGCTTTATGCATGGAAAAAGAACCCGCGTCAAAACAGCAAGGCATAAGTCTTGTATCAAGTTTGTTCTAATGCAGTTTGCTGCAACTCCAACTGTTTTGTCCTCACAGTATCACATACTCCTGGTTGTATTGGTCTTATCTGGATTCCTGCTAGAAAATATAAAAAGTAAACAGATGTTCCAGTGGTGATTGAAAAGCATGAGATTTTTGACTGAATGTCGTCTTATTGTTTATTCCAAATCCTCAGTGACTTATCTTAAATCTCCCTTTTATTCAATGTCATCCTGATATCAATATATTATTCAATGAACACTGTGCAAATAAAGAAGTGTTCTTGTTTCTCAGCAGACTTTTGTTGATTTGCTTCAGCTTTCATCTCCAGGTGACATGAGATTCCTAGATCAGCACAGAACCCCAGTGCTGTCTGCACAGTGTGAGGAGACAGCCTGCATCAGGGAAACTGACTGATGGGCAGGCTGTCTAATCCAACTTTTAGGAAAAAATGAATGATTTTTTGCCTATGTTTTCAGATTAAAAATCTGGTAGTAGTAAATGGTACAAAAAGAAAGCAAGAAAACAAAATTTTAAAGTACCAAAACACTGACATACCTGAAACATAACAGACCTCAACTCAGATTCAACTCGGATGTTCTAATACAAGTGAAGAGTGCAGCAATGTGTCTGTCTGGGTCCTGTATCACGATGAGTGAGCTTATCTATTGGGCTTTTAAACTGTTTCCATCCACCCTTGTCCATTACAAAATCCTTGGTTCAATACCCTCGTTTCTGCTGTCAGGCAGCACTGTGAACATGACAGTTTTTTCTACAGTCCCATGCACCTGCAGAGTTCTGATGTCTGTTCCTTGGTCAGACAGCCCAGCAGACAATTGCCCTTCTCTCTCACATCTCCTTTTACAGGGAAAGTAGCAAATTATAAGTTATTCTCTCTCTTCCCAAACTTGTCCTGATAGGCTCTGTTCAGGGAGATCCCTGAGCCCCTGCCACATCTACTGCACAACAAGGCACCCGACACAGCCTTAATAAGAACAGTAGTAGTATCCTGTGCTGTGCCTTTCCTAGACACCAAGTGGTACATCAGTTCTACCTCAGCCTTCACCTCTGCTGCTGCCTGGGGTCTTCACTGCATGGGCAGCCTTGCTTCTGACAGCTGCCATTTCTGATGGAAATGGCCACGGCACCCTATCACAGAACATGTCAGAGAGACACTAGTCCTCGCTATTCTATCGTACTCTACCAGAGTATGCTAAGTAAACCGAGAAACAGAAACAGTGGGATAAAACTACCACTAGAGTTAAGTTACTACATCCATCTTAGCTGGCATTCCTTAAATCTGTCACAATAAAACTGACATATACAAAGAACTCTCATGTATTTCCTAATTCACAAATACAGAACTGTACCAGGGTTCATCATTTAGAAAATGGTCCATTTTGCTCCAGCTTTTTTTCTTTCTTCTAGTCCAATGTTGATCAAGGCAATGCCTTTACAGAGGGGAAGATCCTTACCTCGTAGGTAGATAAGTAGACAAAACACAGACAGTTGTCTACAGCACAGTTACAGAAGCTTCTTTAATTTATTTAGTGCTTTCATGGCTTTGAGAACAAGGATTTGGTCCCCCCCCTCTTCTCTGCTGCACAATTATGAAGTAACGTCTGGTCTACTTAGCAAATGGTGCAATTTCCCCTTTCGCTTTTATTCATTTATTTATTTTATAATGAAGAGAGAGCTCTCAGAGTGAATGAGCAATTACGAAGCACCTTCCTCTGGGATCTCTGTGAAAGTAAGGAACAGAAGCACTCAAACATGATTCCAATCCACCTTTGTTATCAGCCACCAGTAGAGTAATTTTGAAAAGCTGCTGACATATCCAAAGGTCTCGACATATCCAAAGGTCTCACACACATTCACATGAGTTAAGTATGTTAATGTTTTCCTAATCAAAATGAAGGATACAAAGTTCCTATTGAACGTACCCAGTAATTGCTAACAGTTTATAAGCGTTGTGAGAACATCACAGCCCACCCGCCAAAGTCTATAAAAAAGTAGTATGTTTAAAAATTACCTGAATATTTTTAACAAGGTTGCTGAAGTCAACTGTGAAAATGCCAAATTTTTACGTACCTTGGACTGGTTTTACACCAATGTCAGATGAAACTGATGGGTTTAGATCACTTGATCTGAATTTAAATGAAAGAAAGCCAAGTGTGTGTGGGGGGGGGAGTTGTAATTTTTTTGGTGATACTGAAACACTATATTCCAAAAGCAAATAAAAAGATGCAAAATAATGCTCATTCAGTTATAGGATGCTACACAGGTTACCACTGGACCCATAATGCTCTGAATCCTATCCTGCCACTGTACACCCACTGCAAAACACAAAACTTTCTGTAAGGGAAAATGATTCCTTTTTTCTGTAATAATGTTGCCAGTAATTATTTTGTTATTTTCTTAGATAATTATCAACTAAGTAAAACAAAATTCAAAAAGTATTCTTAAAATATCACAACATTAAATATTGTTTCATTGGATGGGAGTATGGACTTCATGGAAAGTACCTATTGCCTTAGGAAAAGAGAATATTTGTTGAATATAGTGAGACAAGTTCACAATTTTCTTGTCCTTTTGAAAAAACTACACAAAAAAGGTTTGAAATACTACCATCCAAATCTGCCACAGTTTACAACTTCCTATTAGTGCCTAAAGAAGATATGAGGCACTGCAATACGTATCAGTTCTACCTCACTTACATTTAAATAGAGTACAGGAATAAATTGAAAGCTTTAGAAAATTCCTCATCAATGTGAGCCTTTTTTATACAGGTATTACTATCTTGTCTCATTGGGAAAACATTTTTTTTACCTCTTCTATCAAAGTCTATTTATTTAAAAATTACAAGGTTATTAGAACCGCTGCCTCGCCTCTTGTGTTTTAATGTTCAATCTGCAATACATTTAGATATCCTGGTGACAGAGAAGGAGGTGGATGGTTCCATTTCTGTAGCTTCCAGTTCTCTAAAATGAATCCATGTGAAAAATTAAGATTAATGGGCTTCATAATCTTTTTGTTCTGCACAAGCCAATTGGAATGAAAGAGTCTGCATATGAAAACATCTTTGATATCTTTGGATAAAAATAAGCATTGTAAATAATTGTGAGCTCGTTTACAAACTGGTTTTTACTCTCATGCCTCTGTGAAGCACCATTACCCCATGCACAATGGGTTGCATTATGTTCTCTCTCAAACTGTGCAGGAAAAGCTCTATGAGAACACGAAGTGTAGCGTAGCTGACTGCCACTCCAGACACATGATTTTAAGGATTTCATGTACATGTTGCTCTTTCAACAGCTACTTTATCTTCTTACTTTAACTGAACCATAGAATGGTTTATCTTCAGATAGAGGTAGCAAGTCTGACTCCAAAACTGCCTACCTGGTGTAGACGTGACATTTCAGGACATGGTTTAGTGGTCATGATAATGTTGTGTAGGTGATTGGACTTTATGATCTTGGAAGTCTTTTTCAACCTTAATGTTTCTATGATTCTCAGAAGTACCTCATGTGGTTGCTTTGTACCTATTTAGGTGTACTACATGTCTAGAGTTTTGCTTTTGGATCATCTTAGCATCTAACGATACCTTGAAGCTGCTACAGGAACAGCTGAATCTTCCCTTCACTGAGAGATGAGTGGGGAGATCACTGCCCCAGAAATAAGCCATCCCCATCATCTGTCAGTGTCACAAAACTGCTAGAAAATATAATGGGGACAAGTCAGTGCCTTTTCTTTCTTCTGAGATAAAGATCGCTCTAATGTAAGACATGAAAATGACATTTGGTCAAATGTCATCCCAAATAAAACTACTACAAAACTGGCTGTATAATGTTTCATGTATAATCCTGACTGATTTTAAAGAGATACAACCAAAACTAAATGAGTTCAGCTAAAAAGCATTTTGTTCCTCACTGGCTGAATATTACTCCACTAGCACTTGGTTTTGCAGTCTTAAATTGGCAATCTTCTTTGAGCCTAGTCCTGTTTCATAGGAGACAAGGCACACTGTAAATTCGTCAATACAGGCTCGGGAAGAGAGCAGGTGATATGCAATAAAGTATTTCATACCTATTCAGTTTCTTTTAGCATCTCCAGACCAATGATCTCCAATGAACAGAGCCATTGCTCGAGAAAAGCCTGATGACACAACTCTGCCCAAGTCCAGATCAATATCCAGTGGAACTGCTTTCTCACTGCTACAGGGTCAATATATTTCATCCACCACCTTCTGCTCTTCTCTTTAACTTTGCCACTGTATCTGCTGTCACGCTGTTCTGGCAGGCTGAACACTACCCTCCAGTAATCAACTGGGGAACGCGGCACCAGACAAATGCATGTGGGATTTTACAACATTAGGTAAGAAATCCCTGAAATCTTGCCAAATCTCACTTTCCCTTCTAGCAAAATACTGCTGAACCCATTACGTGCACTAAGTGTAATTTAGATTTCTGTAACTGCTGGCTGAGCACTAGCCCCCGAGAATGATAAATATTTTACTATTTCTGGCATCTGGCACTAGCAAAACTTTTACTTTCATTTGTGTCGTGTGATTTCACATCACCTCAGATAACCTGCTGTAATCAGATGCTTAATTTTGTAATAAAACCAGAATGCGATATGCAGGTTTTAAAATATACAAGAGGTGCTGTGAGGAGGTCCTGACTCACAGATGGCCCATTGCTAACCTCAGCTTTGGTTGCTTTAGCTTCATAATCATTTCCTACCATTCCTTCCTGCCAGCAGGGTGACAGCACAAAAGCACTACTTGCATATACATAAATACTCATCAATACTAGCAGGGAAGAACTGACTGAAGGGACTGTACTTTGCAGATAAAGAGTTAGACACAAAAATGTCCTTTTTTTTTTTTTTTTGGCAATTCAGTTCCTTACTTGTACAGCAGAGAAAGTACATTGTTGGGTTTTTTTCCTTTGAACTCTTTGTAAGGTGAGGGTCCCTCACTATGAATATGCAGAGATCCTTTCAAGAAACTACTGTAACATGAATAAAATAATAGCACTGACTAGACAGTACTCAAATATTTCCAACATAAGGAGGCCCCAAGTCTATTTTATCCTGCAAGAAAAGCTCAGGTAGCTCTTGCACATTACTTCTTAAGAAAAGAGCAAAACTTAACCCATTCATCATGATCGTTCACTGCGTGTTAGCATCGGTACAATATTCTCTATACCAAATAATTAACATTCACCTGTAACATATATGCAGACATAGTAAGTATGAATCTTCTGAAAAAATACAGGCAATTAAGCAAAAGCATCCTCCAAAGTTTAATTTGAAAATTATACAAGGACTTATAGAATCAAGCACTTAAGCAATGGCTCTATAACAGCAGAGAGAAACTGTGGAAGCCTTTGACCTCACGATCTATGACTCTGATATCAGATGGAATCAGACCTAATGGCTGATGGAACTCCTCAGGCTAAAAAAATATCACCTAAGTTCAAGGAAATGTCAACAGTAATGAAAAATGATTCAAGTCAACTAAGACACCATCTAGTATAACACAGATGTAGAATTATATTCGCATAGAGATTTTTTTTGAGGTTTTCCAGGAGCCATCAGTGGATCAATACAGAGAAGAATTAATCCCTAAAACACTGGGAAATGTGAAGCTCGGTCTTTCATTTATCTTGCACTCATGGTGTTGCACCACGTATATCAGGGATCTGACAGCACCGTGTGATATTGCTGCTGCACCATCTGTGCAGCAAAAGCACACCTTAACTCCAGGGAAATGCTGGAGGAATGGAGGAGAATTTTTAACTCCATGTTGCTTTTTAAATATTTTAAGGAATCTCACTGCTTAGACAACTTTAAAATATAGCTAAATATTGCACAGTAACAGTCAACATTAGAAGAGACTCTTTGGAAATAATATTGGCTTTGTGAATACATAGGACGTGAAATTCTACCTTGGAGAAGGTGACTAGCACTCATAGAATGAGACCCAAATTTTATCTGCCACATTCTTATATAAGATGGTGTATTGAATTTCTTTATTTTCACAGTACTCTGATCTGGGAGAGAAAATACACTTCAAAGTGGAAAAATAGCCTTGTAATACTTGGCAAGAGGTTCTTTTATTAATAGGAGACACAGATGAGGAAGATACTCAGAACAGAAAAAAAAACAAAGCACTGAACACAATGTCTTGCAGAGGACACTTCAAGTGACTTAATATTTATGAAAAATATCAAAGTATTTGCGCTTTTGACAAAAACACTCTTCATTGTGCAAATAAAAATAGAAGTGGTTCTGACTGAAATTTTGACCAATTAAGTATAATTTACATAATTAGTATCGAGAGATTCCCTGGGAGTTTGCATTCTAGGTGATCTTCCTTGCGATTTTCTGTATCTATATTTCGCTGAATTTCTTACCACAAGCCTAAAGCTGAAGATTCGAGTTGATACTTCCACAGAAAGCCAACAGTTTTTCTCTCGCTTTAAAATAGAATAAATGTCTTATTTCATAATAACTGATTTCATAAATCTCTTATTCCATAAATAGAAGCTACCTACTTGACAGCACCTTCCCAGTACCAGAAAGGAAGGTATGTATCCTGTTCACATAGTAAGTGAACAATTCTTTTAGGAAATGGAAGTGTTCTTTTATTATCACACGCACAGCGTTCTACCCACTGTGCAGCTCAAGATGAAGAAAAAAAGATGGCAAACATGTTTTTCTTTTGACCCTATACATGACTGGTGGCTGGAACTTACTACAAAGACAACAATAAAAGCAATTACGCTTTCCAGCTGCAATTCCTCTGGGAGGTGGCCACCTCTACCCGCCTGTACAGTACAGAGGAGGAAAGAAACCAATGGAGTTATCAGCCTCTAGTGATGACAACATTTAGTTGTAGTTGATTTTTTTTGTCAGCTTGTATGATGGAAATTTGTATTTTCAAACTCACCTGCTCTTGGAAGAAAAATGGTTCTGCCATGACAATAAACTGCTTAATCTACTCTAAGTTTAAACAAAAAATTGTAAAACAGTCAGAAAAATCAATGTGGGGTCCCCTGATAGGCTTCTGTCAATACTTCACCATCATAAAAAAGGTAGAACACAACTGTTCTTCTGCATGACTCCAAAATATGCTCTAAGTCCTACAGGAACTCACAGGTTTTCTTCTTTTCTTTCCCAAGAACACTGCTTCAATTTCCACTCTGAGGACTTCCACTCTGTTTTTTTCTATTACCACTTTGAGTTTCCATTAACTCAATCTACCTCCTACCTAAAAAAAGCTAATTACTGATCTCAGCTAAGCCCATAAACAGTGCTTTTACATTAACCAGGGGTCATTAAACATCAAGGGAAAACACTTTCTCCTCCAGATGGTTGGCGGGTGATCTCTACACAAGTTACTCTAGGACAACTCAGTGGAACAACATGGGTTTCATCACTCTACACTTCACCTGTTACCCTTCTAGGCATCTTCAGAAGACACTGCTATGATTTTTCAAAAGTAAATATATACTTAGGGTATCAAATTTACCTCCTCCAGAGGGATGGAGCTAAGTACTCAGCGTAAGTCCCTTGAAAGCCACTACTAATTAGTAAAAGTGCTTGGCACAGCATGAGGACCATTTTTTATTTCAAGAAAAAACAATCTGGACGTGGGAGTGGGATTCCATATTAGCTGTTACACACTCAAGATCTATTTCTTAACTGGGAGTTATAAGTGAAGTACAAGTCACTGACCTGTGTTTTTTTCCCTCCAGAAGGATACACAATGGAAATCAGTGTTGTTATTATTACAGAAAAACATGAATTTTCCTCCTACTGCATCATCTAGTGAAGTACCTTAGTTCAAAAGTTTTATGCCTGATCTGAATGAATTGCTGTACAGATGGAAAAAAACAGCCTCATGCAGTAGAGTAACCTCAGGTCTCTCAATGGAAGGACAGGAAAACATCATCTATGTACTTACAGTCTCACAGAAATTTAGAAATAAGAAGAGGACAGTTCCTTCCATTTGTTCCAGTGTATTCCTTCAAGGGGAGAGCTTTGCTAGACAGACACAATTATTTTCCTGTGTGTACATCACCTCTTTGTTAATGAGTGCCTTCAGGTCCCAAAAAAGACTCAGATATGAACAAACTACTGCTTTCATGTGAAGTGTAAATAAGAGGGTGTGTGAGAAAAAGAATGAGCATTTCATGGAAAATGTGATGATAGCAGATGTAGAACAAGAAATCCACACTCCTTCTTGTTAGCCATGATTGCCAAAATTGCTGGACAAACATTTTCAGCTAAGATATTTATTTGGAAAAAAAAAAAAAAGGCGTAATAACCATGGCAGAAAGTTTCAGAAATTGCATTAGATTTTGCCAGACTGGGAGAGGGATCCTCTGAGTTTTCTTTACAAATAGTTTTTTTATGCAAAAGAATGAAGCACTTTCTAAAATTATTTTCTCTAAGAGACAAGCCATTATTTACCTACTTGTCATCTTCTTTTGCAATCGTAATCACATTGTAATCATTCATATATTTTCTCTTTTGTCGGAAAATACATTAAGAAAAATTCAATTCATTGCCGATGAAACCGCAAGGTAACAGCTAGTGCAAAGGCAATACTCACCAGATTTAGGGGATGTCTTGTGAATTCTTAAAGCCTACCAAAAACATTCACTAAACAGTTCACCAATTATTTTTGGGCTGTTGCCCGTTTTATGAATGGTCTATTCTTCTGTTTTTATTAATATTGTTGACTAGCTACAACAGGTGACACTTTTATCCCCTTAGGCTGTCCATTATCCAAATGAAGGGCCATCTGGAAAGGGATTCTGTTCACTGAAAAATGTGACAGAGCTGATGGCTTTTTAACTGCAAGTCAGCTATGATTGCTGGTAAACACTGAAAATTAGCATTGATCCCGCTCAAATGAAAAAAACAACAACAATAAAGTACTTCAGACAGGCTTATGGAAACACCTTCTCGGCAGATGTGCATGCTAATTAATAATTGTAGATGGCAACCCTTCCTCATTTTTGTAAATTAATGCCACTTTTCTCTAAAACAAATAAACATGACTACAGATGGGGCAGCTACTTGTATATGCCCAGCACAGCATATGTAGGTTAGGAAATGAGGTGGGCCTGAAATCTCTGCCACACTACAAACAGGTAGCAGACAAGCACCGTTACCATAGCCTGCCACACTCAGAAAATCAGATGGTTCGTCCTTCTCCTCACCAGGTTACATTCTGGGAGGGTTTCCAAAGCTGGAGGTAGATGTCGCATTGCCTCCTGTTCCGAAGGCATTCAGTACAGAGGCTTACATCTCGGATCAAGTCGAGAAGCAGCCACACAGTCAGATGCAGAATAGGACTATCACCATTTGGGTAGCGATAACCCTCCAAATTGTGTTTTGCAACAACAGGAGAACAGTAATTGTAATAGAAAATTAAAATATACTCCACTCATCTATCTTCCAGCAGTATCATGTTTTCTTCTGGGTTGACAAGTGCACATCAGTAGTGAATATACTTGGCAAAACCAATTGCAAACTTCTCTTTGGCTTTGATGGAATTGAACCAGGCTCTCTAACACCTCCGGTAGGGTCTGACATACCCTCACTAAATTGTAACCCGCTACAATAAAAGCAGTTAAGGTCATGAGCATCAGAAAATAGTTTCAGAGTTTCAAATAGCCTCTGAACTGAGATATCATTATAAACATCTTTATTTTAATATGTAACTGTGCAATATTTAGTACTTTAAAAACATTGGTTCCATTTAAATTGGACATCAACTGGAGATATTCAAGACCCATCTGGATGCGTTCCTGTGTGACCTGGTCTAGGTGATCCTGCTCTGGCAGGTGGGTTGGACTAGATGATCTCTCAAGGTCCCTTCCAGCCCTTAACATTCTACGAACTCATTATCTTTTGAGTCGTTGACTGAAAATGTGCTTTGGAGGATTTTTGGTTTTGTCATCTGAGATGAGAACTGCTATACTCAATGTTTACTCGATTACCTTGATACTGGCACTGAAAAGATACATAACAAATATATATATATAAAACAAAATTCCTCAATATCCTTTGTCACCTCAAAAGATATTAGGAGTATGAATATACCACCTTGCAAACCCCACATCCAGCAGAACCTATCATGACAACAGGACTACCAATTCCTGGCTTACTTCTGACCACTTTCTCATACTGCAAACCATCTCTACCACTCTTTCTGCATCTGGTTACCTTGGTAAACGCTTGAAGAGCAAGTTTGCTCTATAATAAGATGCCACACTCTGGATCTAACATCTGTGTCAGGCTTACACAATGCTCATATCTCAAACTGATTGCAACAACAAAGTTGACAGAGGAAAAAAAAAGGGAAAGAAAATCTACAGTAATAATGTTGAAGCTTTGCAATGTACCAACAAATAAAACTAACAGACTTCGTCACAGCACAAAACATGAAAGAATTTGAGTTTTAAAGTACTGCTCTTCACAATATAGCAAACAGAACAATCAAATTATTGTCTGCTTGTCTAACACGGAGGCAGCATTATCAACAAACATCCTGCAGCTAGGAGATAAGATGCCGGAGAGTAAGTACTGTAAAATGGCTTATCATTCGGCCAGCGATGATAGGTAATTTGGACACTTTGCATTTAATGAAAAACTATTTAAATCATAAATCATCACACATGCAATGACAGGGTTTATTTATACTATGTTTATGTCTCCAACCAATGACTGAATTCTCTCCATTTTTAAGAAGTCCCATTTTAAAATGAAGGGAGCAAGCTAGATGCTTGGTATTCCTTTTAAATTCAACCATACCACTCGCATGAATAAAAGGAAACCTCCTGAAGTATTCCGTAATAATGGGGAGAGCAACTGGCTAGCAAAACACTTGTTTTTCCCGAGCAGATTTGAAGTGCACTGTAATGTAATGTATTAAAAATGATTTCTGGTCCTCCCTGATGTCACAAATCATAACCTGTATAAAGCTGCATGAGCAATCAAAGATCCATTTGAGCTGTGATTCATATGTGCACGTGCTCAGAGCTGGTACTGCTCAGAGCTCTATAATCAGGGCTGCAAACATTTTTCATTAGTTTCCCATTTCATTAAAGCAGTGAAAAGAAGGAAGAGCTGAAATCAAATGTAAAGAGAATGAAGTTGGTATATAAGCCAGCACACTTTTTAAGTCAAAATTTTACCTGCTCCGTGTGTGTAACTGTGTGTGCGTGCACATACACCCATATTCAATTCCTGAGCATACAACATTTCGTAAGTAATCATGGAAGAAGTCCCCTGCCACCCTTTCAAGAAAAAGTTTCTCATTCTTCAAATCAAAACGTGCCAAGCAGAATCCTAGCTCCCATATTGAATATAACATGACAATTAGGATCTTATTCTCTTAGACATCATATTATGCAGGAGAATAGTACCTATCAAATCGCACCTTCTCCTAATTATTAAGATGGAATGGTTATTAACTCCACTCTTGGTATGAGAGTACACACAGTGTACCTATAAATTATTACTAAATAGAAGACATAATTAGTCCATAAACCAAGCTGCTATTAAGAGATCAGTACTCAAAGTCTTTTTCAAAGATGAGTGGAAGGTATGTCTAAAATTCTAATTTAGAATTATTTTAGTGAGCATGTAAGAAATGGACACCAGCTATAAAGTCCCTAGCCTGCACTGAAGAAGAAAACATCCAGAATTCGCCTCTGAAGAAGTACAGGTATATAGAGTACAAAAGCACAGATCAAAACAAGGCGTTGAGCTGGCTCCCATCACTGCTAGACACTTCCTTCTCCAGCTATTTTATTTGAAATACCACCTTTCTGCATCAGTGTGATACTGTAATTGAAACCAAAAAAAGAATTCTGATTATAAGAAAAGTAATAAACGTTTTTGGAAGATACACATCATACAGAGAAGAGAAACAGAAAGGCAGTTGTTAAACTACCAATTCCAAACCAACATTTTGCAAACCCTGTTCCTTTTTATCTTTCTTCATCTAAAAGTAAGGAAACACTTAAAAGTCCTTGGAAAAGCCTCCATGTGTGAAAGGAAATATATCTGCAATAATAGCACTAAATTTACTTGATCCTTCATGGAAAATTTTCCAGTAACATAGGAAATACTTTCTCCATAGTAGTGTATATACAGTTATAATTCCTTCTAAAAGAAAATCGAGGGTAACACCTATACTCCATGTCTCTCCCCTACATATCTTCAAAGGATGCACCAACAAACTATTGGAACTTGGCAATTTTGGACTCCTTACTCATGTTTAAGTCCAGATGTACTTAAAAGAAGTCAAGAACAATTTCTAATAAAAATGTTCTCAGGGTTTAACCTTTCCTAAATTGCAAGATCTACTACTGTGGTTTGTTTTGGTTTGTTTATTTTTAATTACCTCATTATTTCTGGAATACTGGGAAAACAAATTAAATCCTAACAACAACAACTGCTCATGAGACTAGGAATAAAATGCCTTTGAAATATTTAACATATTTACATGCATGGAAAAGAGGGACTCAACTCTGAAGAGACATGGATTAAATACAGTTGCTTTGTCTGTCTGAATAAAAGAAGTACTCATAATCAAAATTAAAGGAGGTTACCAACTGGTCAAAAGTGAAATTTATTAAAATACTTCAACCTTCAACTGGAAATTTAGCTGTGCTGATATGAGCTTCACCACAGTAGATTTTCAGAAGCGAGTCACTTACTTATGACACACATATGGATCAGATCTGACACTTGGTCTGCCTGTCTGAACAACACGGTCTGCCTCTATCTCTCCAGCAGAATGCCAGGAAACTCCTTTATTGTCACAATTGTACAGAAACAGGGCCTTGCACTATCCCAGATGGGTTCTTTTCTGGACTTGCAGCATAAACTCTTATCTCTAGTACAGTGCCACATTACTCCTACCACGTAACAAGAGGAGTAGATAACAATGCAACATAGAAAAGGGTAAAAACATCCCTGCAAACATTTCCTGAGTAGCAAGAGCCAAGGACTGTAATGCCACATACTCCCTTCATTTGCAGCAATGTTATTACAAGAAAAATAAGAAATGACCAAAAATGTTTTTAGTGTAAAAAGTGCATTTTCATACTGAATGTGATGTATTTGTCTCAGCATAAGCCTTGGTGATGTTTAAAAGATTACTTTTGATATAGTCACTATGTGAATCTTTTAACATTCTTTTAAATTTTAGGAAGTTTGTGGAAAAAAAATTCGCAGTATTATCCTTCTGTGTGAAGACTGACACTTCGTTGCAGTTTCCAGCCGTGACAGTTTGCCACTTGGAAGCTATGGAAAGCATGGCTAGTCATTCAGTGCTTTATTCTTGACAGCTTAGTTAATACTGAATTCCAAAGGAAAAGCCAAACATTTGTTATTGATTAAAAACCAGCATGTGAAAATTGGAATTCAGGTCATGGACTGGCACATTTGCTAAATAGTAAATCTATGACTGACTGAAATATTTTACTTGAATTGGAATTAAAAATCTAATTTCCTTCTTGACTTTTATCTGTGTAAATAAACCAAGACCCTATTTTGTATAGTAATTACAGCGGACAGAGAAACAAAGGGGTAACCTTTACCATTTTCCTTCTCTCTCCCCATTTCTTAGAGGCAAAACTGTAAAGAGCAAGTCCAATGGGATTTTTATAATGAGGAGCAGAGCAAGAAATAGTTAATAGCTTGGATTTAGCAATGACTCAGCAATAATTTAGGAATAAATTTGGAGATACATATACATACACACACACATCCCTATTCCCACATATGCCATGAAAAGTAAAATTGATAGTATTGTTCATTTAAGATAACAATACTTTATCTTTTTTGATGAAAAAAAGATTCTTTTTTGATGAAAAAAATGCAATTCATCGAGTCTTCTAATACAGGGCAGGAAGGTACCTCAGAACCTTAGGTGGTCACAAAATCCATCTCCCTCAAGAAGACAGGATACGCTAAACCAAAATGATTTCTGACAGCTGTTTCCTTAATCTGTTCTTGAAAAATCTCTGGTGTGTGGAAAAGCCAGCAGCCTCCCAGGGTGACACAGCCAAGTGCTTAACTATTGTTACAGTTAGAAAAGTGGGTTTGGTTGCTTTTCTGTCTTGATGTCCAATCTAAAGCTCCCTCAGTGAGAAAGAATCACATTACTTACTGTCCTATCCCCTATCCTGATCTGCAATGGACATGGAGAAGAGTTTATTACCTTCCTGTTCATGATAACCTTTATTCCTTTTACAAGTGGTATCCTCTCTCATGTCAGTTGTATTTTCCTGCCTAAACAAGCCCAGTTCTGTCAGTCTTTCTGAGAGATCATATTTTCTCTGATCATATCTGTTTCTATCCTCTGGACTGCCTCTGCTCACTCTGCACCTATCCTTGTGTGTTTAAAATCAGACACGCTGCTACAGCCAAGAGTCTGCCAGTATTATGATGACTATCGTTAGCAAATCCTGCACATTTGCAATAAACAGACAACAGTATTGACAAAAATCCTTGGTCATTAAGAACCTAAGGCACATTTTTAACCCACAGTGCACATATATCCAAATGATGCAATTGTAAAAATAGCATGCCAACTTTTGAAGCACATCAAGGAGACCTTACAGCTTCTATCTATGTCAGGGATTTAGTGTAATAAAAACTTCAGTTAAACACTGTAAAATGAGACAACTGAACCAGTCGTGACAATAACCACAGCAATGAGGGAAGGAAGGAAGAGCTGAATGCTAAACCTCTGGCACGCTGCTGGGTTAGGGCCAGCTATGACAGAACGAGTGATGTAACTGCCCCTTCACACTGCAGTAATGAATCCTCCAAGCTAAGTGACCAGCCTTCAAACTTGTCACGTTTCAGTATTAAGAAAGTTATCTGAGCAGCTCCCTACAATGTTGAACTGCTTCATGCTGCTCCGAGGGGCACAAACATCATTTCACAGGCACATCTCTGTTCTTCAGCATATTTCTGACTAAAACCCAGGAGAAAGAGAACTAGAGCATTTGGATATTCGTAAGAAAAAATCTAATTGTGTTAAACAAAAATACATTAAAGAAACCAGAAAATATTTTTGTGCTTACTTATACATAGCTTTTCCAGTTTTCATTACTTAAAAATCCATTCTAATGCATGACTTCTCATCCCTGTCTCAGCCATGAACTATTACTAAACAATTACTAAGTAATCACTAAGTATTACTACTGTTACTAAGTTTCCACAAATAGTGTAGTAGACTGTCTTGATGAAGTGTTGACATACGTATTTTAGGATTGCAATTACAAAAGTGCATGTCTATGTTCCTTATGTGCCTGGAAACACAAAACTAACACATGCATAGAGGCCTAGTTAATCATCTTAACACTTGGTTCAGCCTCAATTTAATTCAGGTGACAGGGAATAGATTTTGGTTCATGGGACAACGTTCTAAAATTGCATAGTTATTAGGATAATACATAGTTAACATACAGTTATTAAGACATCATGATACTAAAATTCCTTTTACTCTGTTTCATAGCACTACATTTACTGTAATTAGATGAGCTGAGCAAATTTCTCTCTTGCTCTATTCAGTCACAGTTGTTCACAGATACAAGAAAACATTCTGTATAAAGAAAAACCAGCACATTAAAATTCTAATTTCAAAAATTTAAAGAATGCATGGGTAAATTAATGCCAAACAGAAAGAAAATATTTTTTTTCCTGCCTCGAAAAATGTGTAGACTTTCTTTCACCACATTTGAAATAAGGTACTTTCACTGCAGTATGAGAAAGCTGCACCATGGAACTGACTGAAATAGCTCATAAGTCACAGATAATTAAAAAAATGAATAAATAAAACCTGTTGTTCAACTGAAAGGCATTTTTAAAGACATTAAAATTATTGAAATGATTGCATCTGAAAGGGTTGTTTGGTTTAGATTTTTTTTCATATTTGGGAAAAAAGGTCAACAAAACCTCCAGTCCTGATTACTATAGAGTACATGGTCCTGAACTCCATCTCTATTGCTGCTGGCATCATAGGAACCCATAGCTTAGTTTAGCATAGGACAAGGAGCTTCACTGAATGCTCAGAAGGAATGAGGACATCACATTACTCTGTCTGAAACTAACTACTAAAGTGGCAGTCTACTCCACACACCTTTGTTAGAGATACAAAGATGCTGAAGGGACTGGAACATCTCTCTGCTGAGGAAAGGCTGAGGGCCCTGGGGCTGTTCACCCTGGAGAAGAGCAGCCTGAGAGGGGATCTTATGAATAGTTACAAATATCTGAAGAGGGGTGTATGACGGCTGTATGTCTTTCAGTTGAACAACAAGTAGAAGGGGCCAGTCTCTTTTCAATGCTGCTCTGGGATAGGACAAGAGGCACCGGTAGCAAGGGGAAACACAGGAAGTGCCACCTCAACATGAGGAAAAACTTCTTCCGTGTGAGAGTGCCAGAGCCTGGCCCAGGCTGCCCAGAGAGGCTGTGGAGTCTCCTTCTCTGGAGACTTTCCAGCCCCACCTGGATCTGTTCCTGTGTGTGCTTCCCTGGGTGACCCTGCTCTGGCAGCAGGGTTGGACTCGATGAGCTCCAGAGGTCCCTTCCAATCCCTGCTATTCCATGTTTCTATGACACCTGCACTCCCCTTCACCCACCTATTTAAAACTACCAAGCCATTCATGAAACGTTCATTTGCTACATTCACAGATGAATGTACCTTAGAATACAAATCTGAGGGCATGGCCTTTTAACACAGTGAACAATTACATCCAAATCCAACCCAAACCAGTCATGGAAACCTAGGAAGGTATGAAAACCAGTGATACTGCTGTAATGTCTCCTTTTACTGTTCTCACGTAGGATGCGTAATGGGGCTCCAAACGGTGAGAATCGTGAGCGTGCGCTCACAACAGCTCTACAGCCCGAGTGCAGAATTCTGCCAACTTCTAATGGACCTGACTTTCAAATAGCAAACATAAAGTTAATACAGTACTTTTCTCAGAATTCTACACAACTACATTGCAGTAATTATTCCTGTGGTGCTCAGTGTTACTAAAATTAAACCTGTAAAATAAGGGTCTGCATATCAAATGAGATCCTGTTCGTTCAGAAATATTACTACCTTGCTCTGGTGTTCCTCCATCTACATACTTCAACTAGTCCTAAATGCAGGAGAACTATTTAGTCATTTTTAACAAGTCAAAAGGTGAAACAGGTTGTGGATAGGAACACAGGGAAACCTCACAGTTTTGGGGAGATATTTGTATATTCATCCATTATGCTGAATTTCTCCAGAGAGCATGCATCCTAAAGGATGCCAAAATGTTTTTTACTGAAACAGGGAATGATTGAAGGGAGGGAGAGCAGGAACACATGCTGGTTTTCAGATTACCTGACAAGCTAAGTGGAACTATTATCTGATCCTAGACAATAGTAAAGGACTCTTGATTATCTCCAATGACATGCAAAATTTAGGAAAAACTGTGCAACTCCTCTGACATCTAAACACCTAACTCCACTTTGGTTTGGGATCTATCTGCAGCTAGTGGCTTAAGCTACTGTAATAAAGTGTTCTTCTTCTCCAATGCGTAACACAGTGAATTTCTGTACCACACCCCTGAAAAGCATTCTTTTCCCCTTAGCAGAATGAACGCCAATACACTGAGACAAAGACCCAGGGTCTCCTCACTCTGTCTTCTGTAATGTCCTCACTGATTCTTTTCACAGATTTAGCTATTATCTCAGCATGCTGCCACCATCTGAAAAGATGGATGAGTAGCTTCCAGTGTAGCTGCCACAGATGTCCCACTCCATAGATCACCCAGTAAGTTGAGCTGAAGCATCATGTAGTCTGGACTCAACGTTTCATATTAGATGTCATCCCCCATTGCCTGGGGCCTGTGAAACCAGGCTGGCTCCCGCAGCAGAAAGCTATGTCAGAATAATAATCAGGTTGTGTTATTAGTCATGACTGGGGCAGTTAAAACTTATAGGAGTAGTTTACAAAACTCCTAATGAGCTCTTTGCTGTCTTATGAAAGAGAAGAGACCGCTGACTTCAAGAATCCCCCCAGTACTAGACACGTGGCTGACAATTGCTACATGGCAGAAGAGTGGCTTCTGTTCCATGTAGTTTTTACAAGTACACATCAGACCTGTACAATAATCAAAAGTCCGCCATCCAAACTCTAAATGAAATGACAGGTAGAGGGAATATCTGAAACGACACGTGCAGGCAAGTCTTCCTAACAGCTATTCTGACGTGACAGAATAGTTAGGAATCTGCAGAGTCCTATTCCGGAGGGGTTTCGTGAAGAGAACCTTCCCCGTTAGCTTGCAAATTCAAACCTGACCAACATCAGCCTCTGAGAGGAAAGACCATCTTTCCTTTTTTCCTTTTATTGGCTTATTTATCCCCTCTCCCCAGCACCAGAATAACTACACACCCCTTCAGAGGAACTGAATAACTTGTTCTGTACACCGTATGGGTTGGAAATGTTCAGTGCAAATGTTCTATTTGGCTTTTCTGATCATTACAATCTGAGGAATTCCTGATAAAAAGTTGTGCAGATGAGATTAAGAGTGAAAGACTACAGGGGTTTTTATAAAGTGCCACCATAAGAAGCTACTTTATTATTTTGTAATCTACATGATTTGATAAAGCGTCCCATCATATAGCTGCAAGAGTCACAGTCCAAAGTTTAATTCCATCTTAGGTGCATTGACTCTTCTGTGTAACAAGCACTAACTGATGTCAGGAGACCCACAGGATAGTAAACCAGCTCTGTTAATTATATTATCAGCTGTTATGACATTCTCAGAACCAAAGAATTGACAAAACAATGGAGATTTCATAGTCTCTCTAGATTTATCCTGAGAACAATCAATTAGAAATCTTGGAACTGCTATTGATATGTGCTTTAGATGAAAACCACGAGGAGCTTGTGACAAGGGAAATGTTACTTGTATTAGAAATTCAAGGATATTCAAGGAAATTCAGCTGCAGCTAGAAAGACTGACAGTATTACTGAAGTTTTCCTTTACAGCCAAGAGTGAGAACGAAAGGAGAAAGAACTGAACCACATTACAAATTGACACGTCTGTCATCCACTAGTTGGATGGTGTCACTTATTCTAATGAGATCTATGCTCAATACGTGAAGATATATGAATAGATGTATCAAAGGGATTTAGATGCCTAAATGCCTCTAGTGATGTCTGTCATTAGCACCTGACTTAGACTTACACAAATACATCTTACTTAACCAAACTTAATAGGTTCTTACCCTCTAAAGTATGACACCCCTTTTTACTTTTAAATTAGATACTTTTACATTTTACATTTCTTATTAAGAAGGTTAAGAATGAAGATTAAAGGAAAATGAAGACATGACAGTTTATGTATATATAGATAAAAAAATCAGTTTCCACTTTCAACAAATGCATGATGCAAAATCTTTCACATATTTCTCATTATCCCTGTGAAAGATAAACCCTGTGTCTATAATTTACAGTACAAACCAAGGTCAATACAGGAATTTTGAGTTTCTTCCCCTCGTGTATTATTTGGGGTGACACATACCTCAGTTACAACACTCATCCCTCCTTGTGTCTCCCACTCCAGCCCGGCATGATCTTGAACAAACTCTTTTAGCTGTCAGTATTAAGAAAAGCAGTAGTGGGCTGGGAGGTTGGTCCTTAGCATGAAGGACGTGTTCAATTGCTGCAGGAGAAAATCCTACCAGCAGTCTGAAACAGCCCAATAGACTCAACATGTCATTAACCTTAGAGCCATTAATACTTTCTCCCTTTATGATTTTTCTAAATTACTGATGAATGATAATGCTGGATTATTGAAAAACATGTCTTGAAAAGGGAAAAAAAAAAAAAAAATCACCCTAAGGGAAAGCCTGCTTTTGAATTAAAAGCAACCAAATATTGGTATGTGGGCCATGGAACATTTATTTCAGAGGTATTTTTGGTTTATAGTTCTACTTTGATTGGTTTTGGTTGATGGGATTACAGGGAGGGAAAATTGCTTTGCTGCCTTTTCAAAGACATGTTAGTGGTCGTGCGAAGTCTTCCCTGTCCTTTGAACTCCTCTGCAAGTGCTGTCAAGTCCAAGTTTACGCTCATTCATAAAATGTGCAACAGTTGAGCTGCTTGACAGCCTCACGAACGCAGGCAGCAGTGGGACAGCTGGCAGGATGTGTCTTGGAACCAACGCGAAGAGCGATGGCAGTCAGGGGAGCTATAAGAGGCTACTGGGGAGAGCACTGGAAGGTGCCAGGTGGTGTGCTGGGGAGCAAGGAGCACAGCTATACCTATGTACAGGATCTTGGGATATTCTGACTGTGTGAACTACATTTTTTAAAATCAAACTTACTGAGAGAGGTGGAAAGAAGCATATGTAATGGAAGTCAGAAATAAGCCTCAGATACGAGAGGAAAATGTTTTGTTTGCTATATTTTTTTCACTTAAAATGTTATTGCATACATTATACAGCTTCCTTGATTTAATTGCATGTTATCTAGAGAATTTCATTAGGCATTATAGCAGATTTACTTGTTTATTTACACCTCCAGCCATATATAAAAAATAGTTTCCACTGGAATACCCGAGTATTGCCTAAGTAGTCAGTTGGGACCTTCCTATTAACCAATGTTCTCAGAAGCCTAAGGTCCTAATGTACTACGCCTCTACCACACAGAATCCATGGGTAAGGCAGTGAATGTTCAGAATTTTTTTAATACAGACATCAGGTATGTTCTACGAGGGAGCTTTCTCTCTGCAGTGCTATTTTCTTGCAAATGATGATAATCTGAGCTGATTCCACCTTCGGCACATGTTTTACAGAGCTCTCTTGGGCTCGCACAGGCGAGCAAAGCACTGGCACTTGGTTGCAGCCAGTGTCATTGCACTGCTCCTGCTCACTCCTGACTGGCAGGTGAATGAAGTTCTAAGTTTTCCAGAGCAGAAGAGAAGGACAGGTCTTAGAAATCCTGGTGCCACGAGTGAGATTAGATTATGGTGCTTAGGAAGAAGTCAAAGTTGGGGATGAATTTTACCAATAGCCTCACAAACAAAGTAAAAGTAAAAATTTCAAATCAGTTGTTCTCCTGATACTGGAAAGAGAGATAATATAAAATAAGAGCATAAGAAATCTGAGTCCCAAGAACATGCTCCTACATCACCATGAAGAGTACAAACATCACTATATCAGAGTAGCCCACCGATCCCTTGAGACCCATCTCAGTAAACAGACTGCTACCTGTTGTCTTGTGTGGGGACGACATCTCCACCAACGCCCCAAGCCAGTTATGCTACTGTGTAGTTAAGTGGGGAATGCTTTCCTTAGTCCTTTTGTGCTTGGTGAAGCCTCTGAACCATGAAATTTTATTACTGTTATTTTAGTAAGAACTGTGAGTATCCTGAAATGATCCAGGCTTTTTAAAATTCCGGTTGCGACTTATTCCCCTTGGCGTGAATCCAACATGTTTAAATAAAATGTACAGAGAAGTATTTCCTCTTAGACTCTTTATAATTTTCCTTCTATTATTTCTAAGGATAACTTGTCCTTGTTCTCGAAAAAAAATGGGCTCATCACAAGGGACCCCAAAATTAACAGTGAATTTAAACTGAAGTATTCCCCAAGAGAAACATCCTGTTCCTAGTTTTGCCATCTGTTTTGTTTCTATGTGATGCTCAAAGATAAAGAATCTATTAAGCAGAGCATATATTTAATATTTCTTATGATATGAGATATAAAGCTTTACCAAAATGCATCTTGAAAAAGCTGCAATAGGAGAATGTAGTTTGAAGCCTAAAGCAAAGAAAGTGTTAATTAACACACATAATAGAAATGGTAATAAAATGACAGTGCAGAAGAAGATGAGAGGAAATTCAGTAGTTCCCACTTTGCTACGTCCCAGCTCTCCATATCAGCAACTGAAGGGCGTGAAAGAAAGTAAAAAAAGATTGTGCCCTACTGTGCTAGAAAAACAAGAAGTTGCCTACAGCAGCTTCTCTGAGCTGGTCTTGTATTTAACCCTCAGCTGGTTTACCAGTCGTGGCTAATGGTCAGATCAGGAAAGCTGGAACTCAGCACAGAGCCAGCCAAAGGGGAAGCTGCAGAAGGTAATTAGCCCATCTTGCAATTTAGCTGGGATTTTATAGCAACAAACACGATTGGTATGACTTCCTCTAATCTTAATGCTGCCGTTTCTTCTTTGACTTTTGTACCTGTATTCCATCATGTAAATTTGTGTTGTAAGTAACTGCATTTTTTACTGTTAGAGCTTGTCCTGTGATAAGCCTGAACACGCTGACACACCAAGAAGAATACAAGGACCCTCAAAGGATGAGAATCAGCCCATTGTCCAGCACCAAGTGCAGAACTCCTCAGTATCCTGAAAGGCTTTAGGGTTCACTCATGTCCTGTCCATCAAATGCACACTAAGAAATGTTTCTCCAATACATATTTTTTCATATATAAACATATACATATATATGAAGAAAAGATAACTAGCAACAATTCTTTAGGATTTCTTAGTGCTATATTTAGTGCTGTGAAATGACTAATAATTTTGAGGAGCTGGTAAGGAGCCATGATCCTGTATCAGAGAGTGAATTTCCTTTTGAAGATGGGATTTATCTGTCTTCTGTTTTCTTCTGCATGTTGAAGTTCCAACCCAGCCAAGTGTTACAAACAACAAAGATGTTCCAAAATACCAGTGGCAAAAAATTGCCGTGGAAAATAAATTTCAACCCCTTCCCTTACTAAGCCAGGACTTGGACATCTGTGGAAACGAAGAGGGAGTGGGAAGGTGCATGTGAGAGAAAGGCAAACTGCGTGGGTGACAGAAGATTTGTGTTCCAAAGGAGACTTTATGGACCATATTCTCTGGAGAAAAGAAAAACTCATGAACTCCTTAGAATTCAGCTCCTACAAGCCTCATGAATGGCATGGTCCGAAAAGTAAGCAAAAATTGTTGCTATGTTAGATCTGTTTTTCAGATAATTGAGATTAAATGGAATACTTTTCCCCCTGTATTTTAGGTTCCTCAATTAGGTAGTTTTTCCTTATTTCCAACTGTGTATTTATCAAATTCAGCAAAGAAGGACCGTCCTTTATGTAGATGAAGAGCTGCCTACATGTGCTCAGCTAAATCGTAAGGATTTTCAAGGTGGAGATGGAAGCTAAAAAGTTTTGTTTCACTTGGAAAGTAGAAAGAAAGAAAATGCAACTGAAGAACATGTGTTCCCTGAACACCCAAAGGGGTTCCAGACATCTCATCAGGCAGACGGTGAGTCTTTGGAAGTGTTACCTGGATGGCAGTGATTTTGGTCATCCAGATCACACATTTATTCTCCTAAATAAATTCTCTACCTTAACAGATGGGCTGTAATTTTGCTCAGTCTTCTTCAAGTCTCATACCTCACTTCTCGAGTCAGGGTGGTGCTACATTGTCTGCTCAAACTCTATTCTGGCTGAATCCCACCCCCGAAAGAAGTGCCTGATAGAGCTCCTCCCAAATTACCTGTGAAGACCACTACAACAAATACACCAAGTACTTGATGATGAGGTCTTTTTTCCTATACCACAAAGACTTGTGACTTCAGAGGAATGGAAGTAACCACAACTGAATCCAGCAGATTGAAATCCCGGATTTAATGGAACTAGAGAGAGTTTGCAGGAAAACGTTAGATGGGTTAGAAATTGTGACAAAATTTGTTGGGTAATGCGGACAAAACCAAGATTATGATCAGTTCTAGTCTAACGTGATGCTAAAGTGCTATGCAGAAAATTATCCTTGTCAAGAGAGACTTTTTAGTGAAAATATTTGTGAATGAGTCTTCCTGGGAAAAAGAAAGCTTTACTTTTTTTAATGAGAAACCAGTAATTTCTTCTATTTGCAAAGGATTCTACAAACCACTTCAGCTTGTTCCTACACTTTTTCTAAGCACATCCTAAGAAAACAGAGAGCAACACAATTGTTTCTGCAACCGTCTGCAAAAAGAGGAAAGGCAGAAAAGAGCACAGAGCATCACTGGGGACCACTGGGGCAAAGGTGCCTCTGAGACAGACGTGGTTTCGAGTAGCAAAGTTAGCAAGTGCTTGATTTCTGTTACCAGGAGGGCCTGAATGCTGGCTGTTGGGCTTAAGCATCAGAGGAACAATCAGTAAAGGGCTTGTACCTGAAATTTCTGCAAATTCAACAAGCCCACAAACAGAGCTCTAAGCAGCATTCACGTTGCAGCAACTCTCCCATGGCAAATCACTTGGATAGCACCAGCACTTTCTCATTGCTTTAGCTGCCTTGTATTTCAACACCTCTCCCTTACCAGGGCTTGAAACTAAAACTAAGGCGAGTATCCCGTTTTTCCTTAGCTTATGTTTCTGAGCAAAAGAAGTGGGTAACCACACCAGGGAAACTGCTGTGATTTCTCCTTTTAGAGAGAGACTCCCCAGTGCCATTTCCATGTGCAACTTTTCACACAGTGAGTAACAGGAGAGGCAGACTGATTTTCACAGTTTCTTTGAGGTGGGATAGTACGTTCTTACCAAGCTGAATTTGAGTTCACTCCTTTGCAGAACATCTAGATGGATGGAAAGGAAAAGAGAAATTGAGACAATAATCTTTTCCATGACAGTGCCGTGCCTGGGAAGGTCACATAGGATCTTTTCCCTAATTTGCTCTTCTCCTTCTTTGACACCCAGACTAAAAGCAGAAATACAAAATTGAAATATTTTTCCTCTCTCAGATACATAATCTAAATAATTAAGGTACCTAAAGCATTTGATTCCCATGCCCTCGTGGTGGTTTCTATCGAGAGCTCATGCATGGTGATTACTGCAGTAGGTACAGCAATGCATTATTAATAGCCACAAAGTGCACATACCATCTTACTCTCAAATGACCCTCATTATTTGGGACATTCCTCATTTTAGACTCACATTTACCTCCATCCCATACTGAGGTTACCATCTGGTCATTTTTTTTTACTGACTCAGTCTGTTACTTTTATATGCAACTCGTATAAAGCTGAGCACTAACCAATTCTCTCAAAGAGTTTTCATAAATAAAAATAAATCTACTGACTGTGATTACAAAGGAAAGGAAATGGGTAGGTATTTAAAGATCCTACAGTAGTGTTAGAATGAATCCCAGGTTAATATAATCAGTGTTTGTTTCCTAATAAATCTTCCCATTAATTTTTGATGTTCATATCAAAGCACAAATGAGATCCACTAATAAGACACATCAAAATCTAGGTAAATTGACACATGCAAACTTTGACCAATATAAAAAAGCGAACAAACCATTAGCCAAGAAAATTAGAAAGAACAGATCACATGAAACTAAAGTGTATCTAGTTATTGGAGACAACGACGTGGAACAGACGATACACTGTAACTCAAAGCCTCTGCCTACAGCATCATCTAGGGGAACTACGCACAAGGGAGGACCATGGTAGACATTTCTTTTTACTACTCCAGATAAAATTCTCCTATTTTATGTTTTAGACATTTTTTTTCTTTTCTTTTCTTTTTTTTTTCTGAAAAAGTGAGTGTATCCACAGCAGAAGATGTGGGCCAACATTATCTGTTATTATTCACTTAACTGGAGGAATCCATTTGCTTGCTTTGCATTTCTGACCTTTTTGGTTCATTTTTTATCAACTTCCTGGCAATCTGACTGCAAGCACGGCTGGTAAACCAGGACCACAGCAGAAACAGAAGCAGACTGTTAGCAAATGAACAGTCACAAGCAGGAAGATGGAAGATACAGAGCTCAAAAATGGCCTTTGTCTTGCTTACAAGAGCTCCTACTCATGAGAGAAAACCCACCAAACTGCACCGTGTCCAGTCCTAGGAGCACAGAGGTGGATTTCTGCAGCTGCCTTTCAAGCTTTAACATACTTTTATCTTGTGTAAACTCAGATACAAAGTTGAACGAACTGCTAAGTCACACAACATTTTTTATAATACTTGAGACAGGACACGATGAACATAAGCAGGGATGGAAGAGGTTGGACGTTTTAGAACTTTTGTGACAAAGAGGCATGGGTGTCACAGGTTCCACCTCCTCACCTGCTTCTCACCTCCAGCTAAACATCCCTTTCTAGAGCTAGGCTAGCCAAGGAAAAAAAAAAAGGGGAAAAAAATCTGGGAAGAAGACATTTTTTTTTTCCTTGTTACCTGTGTGTATTTAAGAATCTTTTCTCAGTTGAACCATTAGGCTTCCTGTCAATTAATTTTTTTCCAAAACTGTGTGATAATTTGCCTTTGCTTTTCTTAAAATGTACATACAATGTACCACAGCTCAAATATATTAACCACAGATTGAAGAGTTTATCAGAATTTGGTCTTGTCTTGATAGCATCACTTCTGGTATAATACCAGTTCCTTCACAGAGAAAGTATTTCCTCCATGGGAGTGAGAGTTCTCTGATCCCACCCATGATGATCAGTCCTACCTGCCAGGTACTCAGGAAGCGTATGAGAGACGTGCAGGGCTTCAACCTCAACAATCACTGCTGTATTTCACCACTTGAACCACCATCTGACAAATAAAAGCCTGAAAAAGTGAGGAGAAAAAAGAGGAGCATAAGCACTAACTACAATTAACGCTGAGAACTGAAGAATTATTCAATCAACAGTTCAGTTTGAGGGGTTTCTCGTTCTACACTCAGTAACTTAATATGAAATATAAGTCTTAAAGGACAATTTTCAACCCATTTTAATTACTATTTCTTTTGCAATGGTTTCTTTCCAGTAGCTCTGCAATTTATGGCTGGGTTCTTGTATACACTCCATCACTGCCTCCCTGCAGCATAATTTATCTTCCGTCTCTGAAAATTATGAATGAGTGTTTTGGTCTGCTTCTTCTTGCCTTTGCCCTTCCCATTTTCCCCTGCTAGAAACCTCGGTATTGTTCAGCACTTGAAGTTCAAACTCATCTTATTGTTATAAGAAATATTATGAAGAGCTTTGACCGGGATTCCTGCTTTAGATTTCTCAGTTCGATTAATAGAAAATAATCACTCACGCTATCCCTCTCTGGTGATTTGGTTAATTAACTGGTAGAAGCAGCATAAATAATTTCTACACCAGTGTACTGATTGTTTTAAAAATTATGTGAAAATTAGTCCCTTACTAGATGATTAGGTTTTTAGATCTCCTAATGAACAACAATAGTCTGCCATTGCCATCTTTTAATTTACTTTTAATCACCAGCTAAGTAACAAAGAAGTGTCTTTTAAAATAATTAAGACTACATATCAGGTCTCTGTAGGACATCAACAATAAAGGGGTTAACGATGCATCCAGTCATCATGGAGACAATCAACAAATGTCTGGCTTTAAACAATGCAGAACAGCTCTCACTATCTAAATGCATCTCTGCCAAAAAACTCTCACAGCCTTACAACATTTTTCCTCCTGCAGAGATCACACACACAAATACTGCTGAAAATCACCTGCGTAACCTGTTTTGGTGTGCAAAAGGGTAAATAATTTGGCTTTGAATGTATTCACTTTTAAGCAGCAGAACTGAGGAAGCACAAGATGTCTATGACTATTGCTATAACACTAACCCACCATAATTCTAAGGCAGATGGGATGCTCATTGCTTATTTTTTTACACAAATCAGGTGTGAAAGCTGTGTGTATGTGTGTGCACGCATCTCCTCTGACCCAGCCATCAAAGAATGTGGGCACAAGGGACACTATATGGAGATGCTATGTCCTGTTGGTGAAAAATCTAAAATAAAAGATACAGATAAAAAATACTCCACTAAAATGTCAATGCTGTTACAGTGTGAGACTAACAGACAGTCAGAGGCTCTGGAAGGGAGAGGCAGGTACTGCACTTAAAATTACCAAAACATCTGTAGTATTTAGAGTAGTGCCGCACTGCTAGTAGTAACTGCAGCAGAAAGCTCACTTGAATTCTTGACAAAGAAAGTAAATTGTCCTAAAACTTCTCTGTTACAAAGCATCCAGAACATATATTGTCAGTCCAGAGAGCTACTACAAGCTAATAGTCTATGCACTGGCTTCTGAACATCGCCTTTTCAAAGCAGCACATGTTTAGGCCCATGGGAGAGCAGGATGTAGAGCACCGCTAGGAGACTGGGAGAAGGCCATCTGTGCTCTGGTTGAAAAGGCTTCAGTTAATGTGTTAAAAAAAAAACCAACCCCCAAACCATATACTTGCTCTCTTCGCAGATTCTCTTTTCATTTGGAGAATAGCAGGTGAAAATACCGTAAAAGTGAGGGCTAGCAAAGACCAAACAGGAAACGTCATCGACCTTCTGATCAGTACAAGATGGTTTTCAGCCATACACTTGTGGTAACAGCGAAGGACGGGAGTTAGAGGGCCTACATGATGGTCAGATGTACCCTTCGTACCTCCTGCAATAGCAGTCCCATCACACCTTCTCCTGCCTTCCTTCGTTTTGCTTATTTTACAGGAAATAGAGAATCTGCAGGGTAACAGATGCCCATGGCTGGCTATGTTTGTTCTGTGACTAAAAATACAGGCTGAGTATCACACAGGCTCTCCAGGAACTTCGACCAGACCAGCTGAATCTAGTTGTGGAGGTTCCAAATGGGGCAGCAACTTATTCCCTACTCTAACACCCATTTGAATTTTACATTCACTGTGCACATTGTTTTCTCACTTTCACCTCATTAATTCCAATTAGCATTCTTTTAACCATTTCCAGTAATCCTCTACCTCGTTTTGTTTTTCCATTCTCTAAAGACTGTTAAACAGCCCATGCACAATTCTGGACTTCAACGGATGCTTAAAAAGCTATTTGTAGAGCAACTCAAATGCAATCTGTAGCATGTAAGAGAAAATGCTTCAGCTAATTGTGACTTGATCTCTCCCTGTATCCAAACAAACATTAAAAGCCATTTCTCAGCCACAGTGCTTTATAAAATGCTTATCCACTGTCACCAGAAGCTTTCAATCTTATGCAGAGTCAAGTGTTACGGATTTATGTTTTGGGGTTTTTTTCCCCACCACAATTTTTTTTTTTCCTTCACTGATCACTATTATCATTATTACTATTCTGGAAAGCTTAGCATGATCTCACTATTATTGCCCTATGACATATCAACCACACAAAATACAGCATCATTTTCCCATGTGTCTTGGAACCATTTCATTTCTTATTTAATAACTCCATTATTGAACGAAGCCTCTTTAAAGGAAACTGCTCAGCAATTCTAGAAAATCAAACTGCCTCTTAGGAGTTACAACAGGCATTCTAGATGCTAATTTGTAGCATTGCTTTTGAAAATCTTGACTCAGATGCTTGTTTTATAAACCTGTACGATTACAACTGTGGAACGAAACACATATTAATGGCTGAAAATGGAAGCCTTTACAAAACTTTTTAATAAATACTTTGGGAAAAAAAACTAGAGGGAAAAACTACCTAATTTATGGGCTGCTTTGCAGGATAAAACAGGTAATTCAAAGAAGTTTGCAATGCACAGGCCACATAAAGACAGCTATTATTTAAAGTGTAATGCAGGGGTTTGTTTGCTATTTTTTGCTCTATACATACTTTCAAAATACAAATATAGCTAAATGGGAAAGATGAAAAAAGATGACAAACTTGTATAAAAACCCCTGCGATGAAGAGCTTGACTCTTCTCAGCTCTGTGTGACACATCTATTTTCTTCACAGGCTTCATCAAGTGAAAAATTGCAACTTAGCACGTACGTATATTTTGTCACCTTGCAACACACAGGCTACAATTCCGACTATCCTATAGTGGGATGTCTGATGAATTTGGTCTTTTTTTTTTTACCATTAATGAATATCACTATGGTTCTGACCCATTGACATTGCCCACGGGGACACTCCAGAAGCTGTCTGTGTCTCTGATGAAAGGCAACGTAAATTCAGAAGCACATTGGCCACCATATGCACAATGGTCCTCTGCTTTTCATTCTCCTGTAACAAAATGGCTCATACGTATTCAGGAGACTTCAAAAGTGTAGCCAGAAAGACTGAGACACAGAGTGGTCCTTTTATGCCTTTGATGTAGAGAGCAAATCAGCCCGAACTCATCAGAGACGACTGATGACAGGGGCTGGGCTAATCTTTGAATGATCAAAGAATTCAAAGTCAGTGACATTTGCAAGGAAATTAATGATTCCTCTACAAAGGTTTTAACCATCCTATAAACAGGATAAATGTGGAAATCCTTAGATGGATGGTACCATTAAGTACAGCAAATGTTACTGAAAATAATCACAATGGTGGCTCATTTATTAAGAACCTGTTCTCCACATTCATTTACATTCCACTGAACAGATTGTATGAAAGCCGGGTTTTTTTCAGTCTGGTTAACGTTCTCTGAAATGAGAAATTACACACTGAAAAGCAGTACTTTGTGTGTGTCATGTCACAGAATTACAAGGGATCATTATCCAATCTTTCAGACACAGAATTATTACAGATTGATCAATTGTTTCTACTGATGTAAAAGGTCTGATAATGGCACAACGTGCCTGACTAACAAGAACTACTATAATGAAGTTAAATGCTTTAACTTGTTTAATGATTCTGGTGGCAATTACTACTTATCTGGGACCACAGAAGAAATTGTAAAATATGCTGTTATCCTTGATACGATTGGAGGTTAAAGGGGGAAACTGTAAATTCAAGGATGGCATTTGCTTTTTAGAAAAGATTTGTTAGCATTGTTAAATATGCTGAAGTCATATTCATCCTGGCAAAAGATAAAGCAACCAATCAAGGTTTTTCAGTACTGTCTCTCCCTGCCTTTGTACCGTGTTGCTTTATTTAATAACAGTGACATGGCGTGTGAATTATTAGGTTCATTAAGAAGTTGTAAGAATATCTTACCTTTTACTCCATAGCCTCCAGAAATTCTCATATGAAAGAAAAATAGAAGTGAACAATTGCTCTCACTGTAATTAAGCACGATGTTGACATGTGGTCAAAAGAGGAAAAGGAGTAATTAGAAAACATTTTCCCACCTCCGGTAAGTACTGATATTGCTTGCATTAGTGGAATGTCTTGCCTCCAAGTTTATGTGTGTGGAACCAGGAAAAGCAGACTAGAAATTATTCGTCATATCATGGGAGCACCAGGAATATAAATCAGTAATTTTTTATATACAGCCTAAAACAAACCTACAGATTTAGTGACATACCTGAGCAATATGGGAGTAGTCACCAAAGACCCCCACCATCTTTCTATTTATTTTGATTGGATGTCATTAAGTAGCACTTTAAAAATACTCCTGTCACAGGGTGTTTCAGTGTTTAGGCTCTGTCCTGTTAGGAAAACAACACTTGTGCCATCACTACAGCTGGGATTTCTGGCGATTTTCAAGTAAGGACTCTTTCTAACATGAAGACTAACACCCCAAGCAAGCATGGATGGACACACTGCAAGTGCAGACTACTCAGTTAACAAACTGGTGCTCAGTCTGGTAAGCAGACTTGATTCACCCTACCTTTCAGAGTCTGAGGGTGACAGAGCAGTATTTGCATGGAACTTACACATCAAAGCCCCCCTTCGTGCTGAATTCACTGTGAATTCATGGATTTCCAACTGTTCCATCAATCTTTACTTATCATTCTGGAATTCAAGAACTCAGTTAAGACCATATTAAGCATAATAGAACATGATAGTCTACCCAAAGCATCTGAAATATTCACAGTTGCTCAACACCAGAGAGTTCTGTCGGTAGACACTTCCAAAGTGAACAGATTTTCACGCCATGCTGCCATTTCATGAGTCTAACCACCGGTGCTAAGACAAAATCCTTGGTTAATTTACTTGCACTCAAATACCTGCTCTGGTTTCAGTCCGTTAGGATGCTGGGTTTTTGCCCCCATGTGCTCATTTCCACATCATTATTTGGATTTAATGTTTTTTCCCCTCACAAATTTGATCATAGCTTGGTTTACTCAAAATCGGAGGCTCACAAGATACTTCAGGCTGGAAGGCACCTCAGCAGGTCTGTAATCCAACCTCTTGGCTCAAAGCAGGGACAGCTCTGAGGTCAGAACAGGTTGTTCATGGTTTATCCAGTCTCATCTCAAAACCTCCAAGAACAGAGACTGTTCAGTCTTTCTGGGCAGGCTCTTCCAGTGCCTGACCAGTCTCTGGATGTCTCTGTCATTTTCCACACTGAAGTCCTCCTGCTTCAACTTACGCTCACTGTTGCTTGATCTTCCACCACGCACCACTGTGAAGACAACATATTCTTCACCATGTCCTCACAGATGCCAGCAGCCTTGTCTTCTCTAGGCTCCTGCCTCCTTCAACTCCTAATTACAGGAAAACTGCTCCAGCCCCCTGACCATCTTGTTGGCCCTCTGAGGAACTTGCTCCAGTTTATCAACACCTTTCCTGTACTGAGAGAGCCCTTGATGTTAGTTGTTGCTAAATTTCATTAGGACTTGGCTGCTCATTTCTCCAGGAATTATAGGTCTGTCTGCATAGCAGCTCTGTCCTCACACATATTAATCCTTTCCCTCATTTTGGTGCCATCTAGAGACTTGAGAGTGCTCTCCTTCATTTCCTCCAAGTCAAGGAAATTAAAATGACAGAAGGCAGTTTAAAAAAATGTAACAGCAGATGAGTTTTTTCATCCCAGATCTTTTGGTCAGACTCATTTTAAGGGAGATGAGGAGATCTGACAGCATTTGATAACAGCAGGCACAGGCAGCAACCTTTCCCTGTGCTCACCTGCAGCATCAACTTTGTCTTGGAAAGCATCCCTATCCTGGTCCTTAGCATAAGGCAGCACAAAACAAGGGAGTTGCAAACCTCTGTAAGAACACAGTTATGATCCCCCAGCAAATTCCTCAAACTATTACCCTCCCCGTACAGCACAGCCTCACCACAAATACAAATGCACCTGGTAGAACTTCTCCTCCAGCAGACCCATTGCTCTTTTCTCTCACACTTGTGATTTTCTTCAAAGGGTGATTAAAGAAAACAATACTATTTTGAAATGTCCCATTGACACACGCATGCTTGCAAGGCTCAGAGCACTGAGAAACTGGACTGATATTTAACAGAACTCTCAAGAGCTTTGCTCATCTTGGCATTGCCATTCTGGTGCCTTCCTGCTTCCTGAACCTAGCTGTTGTGGTCCCAGAATAGAAAAACAGTGCTTTATTTAATTTTAAATTGCAGTGAAAAGTATAATTGCCCTATTTTACTTTCACTCAAAAGATTAAAAAAATATTTTTCCACTCTTTCTGGTGCAAAAAAACCCAACATAAACAAATGAAACTGGGTAATAGAAGGGAAGTGACTTCACAATTTTACCTGTGAATTATGCTGGAGCTCTAACTGTAATGATCAGGAATAAGAACACCAAAACCAAACCCAACAAAACCTAAACCTGAGAAAAGGTGACTATTCTCATAGCCAGCACCAGTTCCTAGGATGGCAGAGTCAAACGCAGTCAGCTTCATGCCTTACACTATTACTGCAATGCTGTTCATTCACTACAGTGAGGTGGAATTATTTGCAGCTACAGACATCCAACTAGAATGTTGGGGTTTTTTCCTGTTTTGATAGCTAAACCAATGTGAAGAACTGTACTTCCATTAGTGAAAAGGACATAATCTTTTTCCAGTTATGAGAAGGGCTGCTGTAAATGCACCAGAAAGGGAAACTGGGCATGAGCTTGTTTCACGTCTACCATTCTGTCCCTGCTTCAGCTCTTTCCTGTTAGTTCAGTATCTACATTTCAATGATGTTGGTTCTCCTTTGTTGAGTTTGATAGTAATATTTTTATTTCCAGTAGTCACAAGCTTCCTTTCTTTTGTTTATGGAAATACTTAAAATATGTCCACAATATTCATTCTGTTGAGTGTGACATACACTTCAACACTGTAGCTCACCAATGAAAAAGTCACTTTTAAATTGACAAAATAAATATGTTTCCTGTTAAGTTTAGAGTATGAATGAATCACGTGGAATTCACAGCACTTAGGAATCTCATCCAGGTGATGCTGCCAGAAAGAAACCTGCACAAACAAGGGAGCATAGGCATGTACAGGATTGTGGGGTTTCTGCTCTGTTTGGTTTTTGCAATTGGAACACTGAGAAAATGCAGCTTAAGCTTCATTAGTTGCAGTAAACTAATATACGGGTGTTTCTGTATTTGCTACCTGTGTAACTCACACTATTTTGGTTACCTGTCTATATCACTGAATTGGAAAAAACAGGAATATGGAAAGTAATAAACCTGAATAAATTACCACTTGCAATATTTTCAATAATTCACAACCCAAGAAATGATTTGCTGCAGAAATATGTAAAAAAATTAAAACAGTTGTATTTGAGGATTTTTCATGCATTCGCAGCTGGAAGTACAAGAAGACAACAAAGTGAACAAGAATTAAATTATTTGTGGAAACAACTCATTCAGCTCTTGCCGTACTATGTTCTTCCCTTTAAATCTTAAATACAGTTGATTTCGTCCCAAAAATGGAATTACCATTACCGTAGCCATTCCGTACAAAAAACTGTGACAACTACAAGAAAAACAATCACCTTTCTACTGCTTCATGAAAGGGTAAAGGTCTCTTCTGTTCTCATGCCAAGCTTTGCATAAAGACAGAAACTAGTTCTATTTGTGTGCGGTTGTGAGGTTATAATTCAGGGGTTTTTTTTAGCACTTACCCATCATAATAGAAAATAAAAGAATTTATAAATGTTCCTCCATAGGTTTTCTTAGCAGCAATATTTACTCCAGAAGAAAATTTAAGATCAATGCCTTTCCAAGTGCTGCTACCAAAGGCTTCGTGTGTTTCTACCTTCACAGCTAAGTGGTTGGTAATGCTTGGTCCACAGCAACATTTAAATGTTAGGTATAATTTCTTCCATTACATATAGGCCAGACATTCCAGGCCCAACTCTACTAACATTAGCAGGGCTCTGGGCTTCACCTGAGAAACACATAATGAGCCTATTGCAATACATACTGATTGATAGGGGAACTCCACTGAGCACTCCTCCTTCCAGGAGATCAGAACTAAAGCTGTGGCAGGGCTCGGGGTTGATGTTCTTTCAGTTTCTTTATTTTATTCAAGTGATTAATATGATAAATGGGAACAGAATTTTAGGTGGACCAGAACCATTTATGAATTTCTATTTAATTTATCGTATCAGAAAATATAACACCATATAAAAATATCCTAAAACTATACTGGCATTTTTAAACATTGTTAGTATGAAATGATCCAAAAAAGCCACCCAAATTTTTGCAGGCTGAGCAAACAGAGATAAGATTTCCATCACTATCTTTCCTATGATATAGTGCAGCCTCAGAACTCACAAACCTAAAAGCACATATAAGGTGCAAGATGTTGATCTTTGGTATGCATTCAAACCGACAAATTACACTACAGCATTCTCCAGTTTTATAACATTAAGCACCTTACAAGTAAAATTCAACTCCTTCTAGAAGTGAGGGGCCTCTCACAGTTTAGCTTGACTTCTTTTAGATGTCGTTCCTGTATGAAGCATCTCTATTCACAAAACAGGCATTGAGGCTGCTGATCAGATAAGGAAAATTTTCAAGCTGGCTGCTGTTTTCACAAGGGAGATTGTCATATGTCATATTTTTATTACAGGTTCTTTGATGTTTATGCTTGAAGGAAATTCTTCTTTGAGAAGGATTGAGTTTGTTCCTGATTTGAAAATCCCTTACTGACTATTCAGTATTTTTCATCTATTCTACTTTGTTTAAACTCTTCAGAATGAAGTGTGGGATGTTACCTTTATTTTGTCAGCATGGTTGGAAATCTTTTTTAGTGTCGAGAGTGAATTGTGACTTGTCCTGCTACTAAAGATATGTATTTGTTGCTCTGAAAGAAGACAGCCTTGTCAGTGACTTCCCTTGGAGCAGAAGACTCTAGAAAGAAAGGTTCCTGTTATTTTCCTAACAAATTATCTCATTCATGTATCCTTTATAGGCGTCTTTTTGTTAAGCATAGAAGTCACCAATGTTCAAGTGACAAAGTAAAATTACCAGATATTTACATGTAAAATATGTTTCTGCACTTGTAGAGAGATCTTGTAATTTGTGACCTATGAGACCTCCTGCTGCACATCCTACTAGCCATTCCTCTATTTTTAGAAAATCTGCCTCTTCATCCCATTTTGAAGGTATTTCAGCACAGGATACACAGGAGCCTAAAGGCATGTTTACAGTACTCAGTGGAACTCCAGTTTGAGGAGCTGTAACATTGCAAATATGACATGGTCAATTCAATAGAGCGAAGCCCAACTCATACTGGTGTGTGCTGCGTTGACCAGTGCTTTTCAGTCCAACATGATACTGCAGAGTCAGCTTCGCTGACTAGTAACTGATGATTCACATTGGGTGTGGCTCACATTTGAGTCTGTGTAACTGCTTTTTGTAACATCTCTCTAGGTTCTCAAACGAATTGAGAGAGAGGATTCCCAAATGTGTTGAAGGTATGACCCTGATCTGAATACAAAAGAACTCGGCGCTCCTATAGGGAATTAAATACCTAAGAAGGTATTCAAAAGATCTTAGGTTCTGAGATAATTCGAACATGTGGTCTTACCTGTCAAGTGTTAAGTTATACAAGATATATAGACCTAAAGAACTGCATGGATCTTGTGAGTATCTAGCAGAAGAGAGACAGGGTCTGAATTAGCAAAGGCCAAGTCAGAAAGGACAGTAAACAACAATTCCACATGATCTTCCTTTCAGCTTTTAGCAGCTCACACATTTGAATTTATAGTTTGGTGTCTAAGGGTCTTCATATCAGCCATGAATGCCAGATCCACCAAGTCATTCCATCTGGTTATCTACCAGGTTCTGTTCTGTAGAATGAGAAAAGTGTTTCCTCTGCATCACAAAAGAAATACAAAGACAGCTCAGTAATGACTGCTCCCAGTGGGTAGGGAAACAGCCAAGCACCAAATACAATCCTGCTTGCTTTTAATCTCTGTATTCCCTTATTTTAATTTTCCTCCTCAAGTTTCCTGTTATCCACACAGTTCCTTCCTTCCTTTCTTTCTTTTGTCCATTTACCCTTTCCCTCCCACACGCTCCCACATCACACTAAGGATAAACTTAGTAGCCAAGTCCAGATATTGGTTATTTCCCACTACAAATAATAAAGTCATGTCATTAATTTCCATCTTGCTTCTTCCCCTAATGCATTTCACATACATTTTGGTATCAAAAGATGATGTAGCAGGTACTGTATGGGGACTTCAATGCTAACTCTAAAACCAGACAATTCAGTTATAACCTGGCCCAGCAGAATAGCTGCTGACAATTTGCTACTAGTGACACTGCTATACAATGCTACTTCTGGGATCTATGACTCAAACAGTAATGGAAGAAATAGGAAGACGAAGCATCCACAGGTTTTGAAACATCCCCAGCTCTCCATTTCTGCCAGACTATATGAGGAGGGATTCTGGAATCCCTGTACCAGTGACTGATGAAGCTACAAAACTTGTGCAGTGTGTTCCCATCAGGCAGCACGTATTAAGCATGCCAGAGAGAAGCGTAATTCTGTTTCTATTCAACTCAAGAATCCTTTACACTTACCACTTCCTCCTTATTTTCATTCTCCTATTAACCCCACTAATTAGGTCGTGATCCTGGCCATCAAGGCAGTTTCATATGGGACATGTGATATGTGTCCTTTTGCTAATCATGACAGCTAGCTGAACACCTGACCCAGCTCTCTCCTCTAGTAGCATATGAATCTTTTTTACATTTTCTTTACAGCTTGTAACAGGACCAAGTGACACTCCCAACCCCACTCCCCGATGCCTTGTACAAACAGATTTATCACAAACGCGAAGCAAATCATGAACACAGAAAGAAAAGTACATCCTGTCATCCCTCCCTGACAACAGAACGCATCCCTTATTTCAGCTCCCCTTTATACTAGGTGGCCAAATGAAATGATGGACGTGGTTCAAGTTCATGCACGTGGAATCTAGCAGTCCACTAATAGCTGAGGTGAAAAATACAGGCTCCCGTCAGTCAGCTCTGCTGAATCTTCCTGGGACAACAGCGGAGATTACTGCTCCCAGTTACTGGTCCCCCCTGCTGATGGAGGTTACCACAACTTATGCAGGTGCTTATGCGGGCACCTCAAGCGTGTAATTTAGAGCACAGACCCCAAGCTCCATTGGACTATAAACCCCGGCACGTGAAGGATAAATATGTGCCCCATTTTGCCTTCAGGATCTGCAGGCAGTGACCTCTGCAAAGATCCGAAGGGCCAGTGGCAGGGAAAGCATTACTGCTGCTGTTTCAAGTCAGATTTGGCAGGCAGACTCATTTGCTGCAGTCCAAAGAATCACTGGAATCGAGTGACACAGAGCACGAGCGATGGGCAGAAAAATTCTGCATAGAAGAAAATAATCATCTTCTGCTCATTTAAAAAAAAAAAAAAAATCCAGGAGTTTGCCTTCATTTAGTGCACACATTTGCTGCAGCATATTCTGAATTTCTTTTTTTTTCCTCTTTGATGTCTTCAGCTTTCCTGAAATGTTTTGTAGCTAAATTATTGGAATATATATCATCAGCTTCTATACATTTATCTGATCTTTACTATTTCACTGCAAACTTCACAGAGGATGTAAATAAAAGCTAGGTTTTAAGACTGATTTACTGCTGCCTAATTACATGGAAACACAGCTTTTTTTGATAATAATGCTATGTTAGCAGCTTGATTTACTAATCAGATCTATATCCAGGGATAGAAAGGGTGTGTGTGTGCACATATGTACATGTGTATTTGGTCCAAAATTTGCATTTTATCTAAGTTAGGATTGATTTAAAACTATATTTTCAGCAGTAACTGAAGATAATAATTTGCCTGAAACATTAAATACAACATGCTACGTTTTCAAGCAGAGATCTCCAGTTCTGTCCAGAAAACAAGATAATACCAGTATTATATACCACAATAAAATCCAACAATATTGATGGAACGGGTTCCTTATTCCCCTGAATAAATAAGTCCAATCAGAGAACAGAAATAATAAAGCTATGTAACTCGCTAATCATGCAAACAATACTGAATAATCAAAATAATTTGCAAAATTCAGACTGAAAATCATTCTTTTAACAAGTTGTTTAGCCTGGCCATCCAAACTCAGTCACTGCCAAGAGACTCTGGGGCTGTAACAAATATAATTTACAGCACCTGTTCACACTACTACGCTCAGAAAAAGAAGATATCAATCATTTCATTTCTGTGCATCAGTTTGACTTCAAATCTATCTTACTAACAACCAGAATTTGCCCTTCTAACCAGCAAAGTACGGGCACGCTTGTTAGCAGGCAAATACACACATCGCTCTGGGCGTCTGATCGTGTCACCGCTGAAGCCCGTGACTGTAAAAGGCCACTGTCCAAACTGCCCATTGACAGCAGCGTCACTTTGGATGCTTCGGGGATGAAAAGCTTAAAGTCACAATTTTGGTTGTGTTGATGTGATGATGCCTTTCATGATGGGTGGAGAAATTCAGCCTCCAAGGAGGACAGCACCGCTCTCTTCTCAAAGCCATCTTCGGGATTCCTGGTAGAGCTCGCTAATTCGGTATGACCCCACACTGAAGAAAATTCCCTAGGTGTTTTGTTAGACCACTGACATGATGATTTCTTCTACTCTACTGACCTCTTCTGACGTGGTTGAATTTCTTCTGTGTGACATCTGCATGGTTTGTCCCACTAATTGGAAGACTAGATGTGACTGCTTTCCCCAAAGACTGTCTGCAGCCAGCAACCAGGAACAAACTTCAGTCATTTCTGATTGGCCACATTTCAAAATCATGTCCCAGATGTACCTGGTTTGTGTTTTCTATGTGCCACTCATTTCTTTTAAGCTGACATTTTCATTTAGTTATCTCTGATCAGCTAAGACAGGCCAGGAGACCGCTTTGGTTTCAAGCCAGGTGCACTTGTGCCTCATGTGTCCCTCCCTTAGAGAGTGAACGGACAGGTAAAGCTCCTCCTTACTCCCAAGTCAATCTATGTAGCAAATAAATTATGGAGTTGATGTCAAGCAACAAGCAATGAAAAAAAATGCTCCTAGTAAGGACAGATGAACTAATGTGAACCATGTAATTATTTTTTTTCTATGGAATCCATCCTGAATTTTAGCCTTGCTACTCACTAGCATTTGTTTCTGTCTCATTGTTTGAAAAAATTAAGCGACCAAAACCACTGCGGAAATATCATCATTAAGAGGAAATTGAGACAAATAAAAGATTGACCTTCTCCCACATTTTACAGTGTCTCTGCCAGAACTATTTGAGCTTTAAAATCCCACTGGAAAACCTTCAGGAGGTCCAAAGTTGCCCTGGAACTGGAGGGGACGTAGATAATTTGAAAATTGTCCCAGTGATCAAAGATGAGGTTGTCACGAGTCATTCTAACAGATGAGCTTTTCTTCTTGACTCTTGAAGACTGACAAAGCTTCTGGCAACACTGAGCAAGATTTTCATGCCTCTGCAGTTATCTGCATGAAAATGCAGTACAAAGGGGACACAGAATCTATTGTGATATTTTGGAATTAGTACTACACTCATATTTCAGCTGAACAGAAAAATGGGAGTTTATGACAGATGGTAGTAGAGAATTGGCAGGAACAATTAAGAGCTGAAGAAGGCACTGGAAATGTATTTTTTGTTGAAACACTTCTCTGTAATTAAGCAATATGTGTCTCTTGACACCATTTCAGTGCACAGAAACTTTTTAAGACCCAAGAAGATAAGAAAGGCCAAGAAATTCTTAGGTTTAAAGTCACCTACACTTGAAAAAGGTCCAGGAGATATTTGTCAGCACAGCAATTTTCGCCTTGTGAATTCTGGGAAACTGAAACTACACACCAACATTTTCAGATGGTGAAGATATACTTAAGATAAACTTATTGTTCCTTACCCAACTACATCATAAGTCCTGATATATTTGTGAAATTTATAGGAATTTAACACAAATTTTTGCCAATTAAACACATTTTGGAAATCACAGACCTTTTCTGCAAGGATGCTTCTGATAGTTTATACAACCAGCCAAAGAAAGGCAGAAATAGTCTGTGGGTTACGAGGTGCTATCCCTTAGTCTCTTGTGATGACTGAAGCATACCTGATGTTAAGATTAATGTTCAGTTCTGAATGACATAGAGTCACACTTCACATTTTCACTGAAAATTACTCACTGCTGACAATGGATGAAGCTGAATTGGTGTTGAACATGGTTCAGCTGGAAGTACCGTGTCAGAAAAACCAGTCAGGCCCACCCCAGGGAGAGGTTTTAAGCTGATGTTTCTGAAGATGTCTTTAGCTACATGTCCAGTTAAATTTTGCTCAGCGAAATGACCACTACGCTGTCGAGACATGTAATTCAGGCTTCAACTCTGTCCTAATAAGGACGATCAGCAAGAATACTAATTGCTGTCAGATGTGATTAGACCACTGTTCTGCAAGAAGACTACTGACTTGTTTTCCTCTTCTACTTTCCTGCTGAGAATTGAGCACCAGGTGAATCACTACCCCTGCCAGAGGTAGGATTCAAAGGAATAAAGACACTGTGGCTCGTCACACCAAAGCCTCTATGCCATCTACTAAGGATTTTTTTTTTTCTAAGATGAGATTAGGTATTGTTTTTATCATTTAGAACTGTCTGAAAATGTGTAATTTTTAGACAAATGCAATCAACAGATAGTGTATATAAAACAATGCAGATTTGTGATGCATTGTTGATTATACAATAGCACAACATCAATCCCAATAATTTCCCTTTTTTAAGTCCAGCAAAACAGTGGCACTCATCTTGTAGTGGCTGATTCTGTGCTGCTTTTCCTACCAAAACATATACCTAAGTAAATAAGATACCTCTCTCCTCATGCCCACTACTTAAAAGCGTATGCAGGAACTGTGGACAGCAGAGCACTGCATGTATTCCAACACTTAAGAAAACCTTTTCTTCCACTTAGCTCACCTTTGCATGATTCAGTTGACACAAAGAAATCACGAGCCTCTTCTTACAAAATGTGCTCTCCAGGATATTTAAGAACAACGCACACAGCCTTGAGATTGCAGACTGAATTCAGCAGAGAATAGCTGGAAAGTACTGTTGACATGATCTTGTTTTTCTGAGCAAAACCAAGATCAGATTTCCAAAGGCAAAATCACATTTGTTCCACAGAAGTCTAGAGTCAAGATTTGCCCCAAAAGACCAGTGTCAAGCTCAGGTTGATCCCAAACTCCAGAAAACAGGGCAGGGGGTGGGGGGAATGAAAGGCCTTCTTTTGACTGGGAACTAAAAAGAACCTGTGAAATGAAGCAACAGAGAAGCATCTAGGCAATGAGATGGGAAACAAAGTGCCATACAATGGTAAGGATGCAAAAACCTGGAGGTAAAGGAGTGAAGCACACGGATAAAGGGATGAGAGTAAAGGAAGCTGTCAGTAGCATAATGGGGGGTGGGGGAAAAATCAGAAACATAAAGGGGCAAAAACACAACTCAGGAGAGCTGGATTATTTAAAAAAAAAGTTAAAACCCATCAGTTAGGTTAGATCTCATCACCATGTACTCGTACTGTGCTCTGCTCCACAGCCCATCTGATGAGTTCCCTTTGCTTTTTATTGATGGCAAATCGGCTCGAGCTGACACAGACACATCCAGAGTGTGTGGAGTAGGGGTGGCATTAGAGAAGCTGTTTTTATCTCTGTCCATTATGCTGTGTTTACAGGACCTTTTGTTTAAACAAAACTTTAAAATACATTCCTGACCTGAAAAATGTAAATATTATACCAGCAAAGACATAACCACAGCTTAAAGAAATGGAGAGGAGGCTAAGTTCTGTTTTCACTCTCTCAGAACTCCTCCTGCATTTGATGGAGAAGGATGGCAGGACACAGATAGTGGGGAGTGGGAAATGAACACTTTCCTAACACATAATGTCCCACAGGCTGTATAACAGATTGGGGATCTTTTTGTGTAGCAAAAAGGATCAGTGCAAACTTCTTGACAAAAATCCCCCAACATCATATATTTCAGCGAGTTTGAATTCAAGGACAAAGTCTGAAGGCAACTGTTTGCACTCACAACCTATAGAACAGAAATATGCCTGCTGGCCACTGGGACCTGCTCAGGTCACTGAAAAATCACCGAGACAGTAGAAAGAAATTGTGAGCCCAATTCTCCAACAGAGCAGAAGGTTTCAGAGCCCTTAGGCCTGGCTCCAAAACCTTAATGTCAGCCAAGCCTCACCCTGTGACTTCAGTAAATCCTGACCTGTGCTGATACATATGCACATGGGCTAATCATGACTGTCGGAGAGCGGCTTTCAGCTACAGCTTTCCGGCTCCTTTCCTACAACCTATCAGGCCAGGCAGCATCTTCTGGCAGTTCTAGATGACAGTGCTTAAGGGGACTTGCAAGTTTGACAAAAAAGTTGGTGAAATTGATTGGTATTTAGAGTTTAGTGGTCTCCTATGAGTTTTCCCGTGCTTCCCTGACTGATTTTGATGAAGTGCTTTTATTTGTCTTTCTACCGAGAGACTGCAGATGAATTTGCAATACAGCAGCATGGCTCCTGTTTAGCTTTGTCAGGCACCACTTAGCCATGTTATAATTTATTTTCCAGGAAAAAAATATTTCTCATGAGAGCTCCAGGCTAACACAGTTATAAAGCACCTGGCTACCATTCAGCTCCGTGTCTGAAAGTAGTTTCATTTCCATGCATAAGCAGAAAAATATCAAACGGGAGATGAGGAAAAACCAGGAGTACATGTGCTGTAGGTACACAGCTCTTCTTTCGAATGGCATTTCATTAAATCAGCCACCACCTTGGTACCAAAGCTCGCAGAGTCAAGGTTACAGCAGACCTATGCAGAAACGCAGACAGTGCTGTCAGTCGAGGCGATGCCGCAGCAGGCTCTGGGAAGGGTTATTCACTTAACAAAGCAGCCTGTCTCTGCTCATTGCTCGGTTGGGAACTGACTGGTCTAAATTTCCAAATGGATTTAGACCTGTATTTAACTTTGACATACTGTGTAATAGCGCAATCTTTACCTTGCTTCAGCTTGATCTGGTGAGAGTCCCTTTTACTCAGAGTGCAATGATTGTGGTGTTTCTTGGGGCAGTTTTGTTCCTATTTTCTGCTGAATTATAGTGATTAGTGGGCAGTTTGAAAGCAGAGAGCTCAAAGATCTTTTCTGCTTTGATCACCATTACTCTTATTCAAGAAGAGGCACAAGTATGGTTACAGGATGAATGTAAATACCAATTCAGTTTCACTGCACTTATGGAGGGTCTGTTGTGCTCTCTTCCTACTCTTTATCTCATTAGAATGCAGGAGAGGAAACGTAGTGATGCACATATAATGGAAACAGAAAGTCTTTCTAGAACACGCCACTAATCATAGAAGGTGATTTCTGGTGTGAATTATAATTAATGCAATATTTTTGTTTGCCTCGCTTATATCTTGCATTTTAAGCAACAGAGATCAAAGATCTGCAGACCAACGAGAAAATGGAGCCCATTCACAGGGAACTGCTCTCCTTGCCAGTTTAATCAGCTGTGATGTTACATTAGCCATGACTTACCCAAAGCAGACAATGCTTATGGCAGCACCTAGCCCTATAATCATGGCACATCACTACCACTGTTAGTTGGTTGGTTTTGAAATTGTATGTTGAAGACACTGCAGTATTGACAAGTAACTGCTAACTGCAGGCTCTGGCTTACAGCAACTAACTTGCAGACTTCAAAATGACAACGGGAGAGTTTGGCAAGGAAAATCACCCAAATTTTGCAGGCTTTGGTACAAAGAGGATGAAAGCCTAATTTTAAAATGAAGTTCAGGCCATTCACTTTACATAGAACTTGTTGAGCGCTCCCACCCATCCATACTGAGTAATCACATTCATTCTTTCACTTACACCTCCCAGACATTTTCAGGGCTACTAATTCATCTGACCTAAAACTGCCTATTTGCAGATCGGTACCGCTGTTCTGCTCACTGCCACAAAAGCATCACCCTTGATTTAACAATACCTCTGGAAAAATATTAGTAAATACTAAACTGTGGGATAACATGACAAATCTGACCTCCCGATGCCTTTCCATCAGTGGGGTAAGTAACACATGTCCAGATGTTCCAAACCCTTTTGTTTTGCTACCGAGGGGGAATTATGGATTTTTCAAACAGGTACACTTAGAGGAATTATTGTGAAGAGTCGAGCAAGATAATGAGGGATTGATTGTGCTGAACTGGATGAAGGCAGATGGATGGAGCACTGGTTGTGCTACAGGAACTGCAACAACACTTTGCTGCCTTCATGCTCCAAGAGTGCACAAGCCGAGGGAGAGGCATTCTGACAGGAAGAGAGCAGGGATGAATTCCCATTTCCTAACAAACTTCTGGTGACATCTCGAGCAGATCTCTGTGCAACTGGTCCATAAAATGTCAATAATAGCACCACTTTATCTCCAAGAAAAAACAGTGGCCAGACTGGAAAGTACTCTGCTATCTCCATCAGGAGGAGAGTGACACGGTAGCAGCCTAACACAAGGGAACATTCCTATTCTTTCAAGCAAATGCAAAACAAACTGGAAAAAGCATTTGACGTCTCTGGGATTAAAATGGAAATGGAAAGAGGATATTTGGACATATTTTCCCCTCAGAAAATAGTATTGATATCACTTTGCTCTGACTTGATAATTCCCGTAGCTTATTATAATGTAGCTGTCCTCTTTGATTTGTGTATTGGAACATACAGTGCAACTGCATATATTCCTAGAAATAGGCTTATTATTGTAACAACTCAAGGGAATCTTCTGAATTGAGGGAAAACATTTACATTGGAACAAATTACTTTTTAGCAAAAAACTAATTGATACACTGAGAGCTGTATAATGTTGTAATTGCACTGTCCTAATTACACACAGTGCATTATTTTAAAAGAATAACATTGTTTATTTGCAATATCCTCTGCTTATTTACACTTGCATATTTGAACAAGGAGCAAGGAGTTATTCCTACAAAGCAGCAGAGAGATTGTTATCTGCACAAAAACACCAAATTAATTCAGTAGAGGAAATCTACTCTCAAACAGAGCAAGAGAGAAATTCCTCCTGAGGCGAGACATTCTACAATTGTTTCTGAATTTCGGTATAATTAACGAAGCACTTACCATCTGCAGTGATTGACCTGTCAGATCTGCTCCTCTGAGATAATTTCAGTGACATTTTAAAAAAATAGTATGAATATTAAAAAGCCATATTCAACTTGTAGGGAACAGTGCTATCCTGTAAATAGAAATGACAAACACTCGAGGAGGAATTCGTTTACGCCAACTGCTAACACCAGCAGCCCTGATCAGATGAGTTCAGCTCAGGTATTAGAAGGATATCCTTTCTTGGCTATCACAACAGCAACTCAACTTCAGTTCCTATTTTTTACTGTGTAAATGCCTCCCTAACATATGAGAAGGCATCTCGGGGAATTCACTTATTTAGACTAATACACTCCATAATGTTACACTCATGTTAAATGGAATCATCAGGAACCTTCATTTTGAAACAAAGACGAGGCTGGTTCTCTGTTGCCCTGCAGCTTCAACTGCACCTTTGTTTTGACCGAATTAAGTAGTGGATCACAAGCTGACATAATGCTACCAAGCAGCATTATCACTATCACCCTCTTTTTACCTCAGCTGTGTGAAAATCTGAGTGTGTGTCACGGCACCAGAAAATCCAGCCTGGTACGGTTGTGTTTATAGAGGAAAAAAGCACTGTCTTGTGCTTATAATTTTTAATTACATCTGCTAATCCCAAACAGCATAATTTGAGGACTAGTTTCATCTCTTTAACTATTCCTCTTTCCGGTCCTGTGTTGCACTAAGAATTTATAGATGCTGCAAAAATGCTTCTCCATTAACAGTCTGTAACGTTTCTTCCTTCACAAACCCGAATTTCTGGCAAACGCTATTTAGAGGCATGTAAAATACAATTTTATCAAAACCAATACACACTTTTCTCCCATCAGGTTTTGTAAGTGATCTTTTTAAAAGCCTCACAGAAAGAGCTGGATGTTGTGTGGCATGAGAGATGAATGCATCTTCAGTTCTAAGGAACAACTATTGAAGTTTCAGATTGGTAACGATCACAGTCAAAATGATATTTTAATCTTGATACACAGTAGGGAATAGACAGTTACTGCACAGTTCACTAGAATTTTACCCCCCCCTTGACACATGAAAGAGCAAGTAGTCTGACTTTTCATCTTATTTCAGAAGAGATCCCCTTCTGGAGGTGGTCTAGTCAAGTCCAGCCAGTGCTCCTAATACAGAAACTTTCAGTTCTACAGCAAATGTGACTGATCTTTTATCTTTGATTCAAGTTCATTGCCACAAAATCCAGATGAATTTGTTGAAGTGTAAGGTTAAAAAGCTGCATAAATGAGAAGTCCTACAGTACAAGTTGTTTGTAAATTTTTGGTCAATGACTTTTTACAATATAAATTGTAAAAAGGCTAACTCCTACAGTATCTTTGACAATAAATGGAAAGTTTAATCTTTTTTTCTTCATTTAACAGAGATTTTTGTAGATTTTTTTTTTTCTTTTTTTTTCGACGATCCATACTGCTAGATGCACTTGGCTATTTTCTTCTGATTCTGTGATAATGAAGAGAGAGAAAAGGCTACTGTTCTGCTTTTTCTATCATCTCAGTTCTTCGAAAACATATCATTTGGGTGGGTGGTATATTCATTACGACTGAATAGTGGCAGGTAAAGAGAAAGCAGCAAGTGCAATTTCTTTTTGTTTGTAGGTAATGGATCATGAAAGAAGCAGCAAAAGTAAACTCTTATGGTCTTTCAACAAACCAAGAAGTACTAGCGGACTGAGGACTTCCTTAGTCTTTGAATAACAAAACAGAAAAAGGCATAGATAAAATCACAGAAGAAAGAAATATTGTGTGGATAGTTGTCCTGTGAAGCCTGTCAGGGAAGAAACAGATGCGGAAACTGTAATTCGTTAATTTGGAGAGATCCTAAAGAAAGCTTCCAAGTTGATTAGGACTTGCAATAAGCATGGAGATATTCCTTGAGAAACAGAAGCTAGACATATGGTGGAATCAAGAATAAAAAGTACTTCATGCCATCAAAAAAGGAGATAAAACATGTCTGGATCCTAGTGAAACACATATCAGATGCATTAGAGGACCGATAAAAATGAAGATTATTACTCTTCTACTGCATAATTGTACTGTTGCTACATAGGTACCTGGAATCCGGTGAACTGAAGCAGCTAAAGAGCTGGTACTTAACTGAGATCACCATATTTTCCAAGCACTACCAGAGTTTGTCCCCAGGAAAAAACTCCTTGACTACTCAGAGTTTCCACGGAAGGAAATAGCCTAAAACATTTCACAACTGTGAGGATTCTTTAAAAACGGGAAAAATAAAAGAAAAAATAAAAGGAATCTCTCTGTATTACAAGAGCCTCAATCGGTTGTGACTTCCTGTACTCCTGAACAAGGACAGTACTAATTTAAAAACTTAACTTGGCAAGCACTTGACAGACATGCTTTATGTATAGCTAAATCTATTTTATATCACACTATAAGTGCTCATCTCATTGCAGAACATGGCGATTACAGCTTACATTGAATTACTACATTTTATAATTCATTGTAGTGAGGTACTGCCTTGCAACCTCTCCAAGCAAGCGAGCACTTCCTTGTATTTCAACTGAAAAATTGAAGGAAACCACTTATATTAACTGCCTGTTGATCTCTTTCTTTTTCATTCTATTTCAGAACAAGCCATACAACAAAGCAGGACTTCCTAGAAACCAGCTGGTTTAGTAACTGGCCTTGTATGTGCTAATATCAATATTACAAGTCCTTTAAACTGCATATTTATGTTGTTGCAGTTTATATAGGACACCGAATCAACTACACTGCCTTCCATACACTAAACTACTTCCACAAGGTGCATTTTACTTTTGAGAAGTGCATACGTATATGCAAACCAATCGCCTACATCCCTAGAAATGCAGGCAAGCTATTAAAACTGGAAGTGATTTACCTTTGCTTTCAAGGTAAAAACACCAGAACTTCTGGCTTTAGCATAACAAGGACACAGGGAAAATACTGCTTGAACTTGTGCATGTTCTTTCAACTTTTAGGACGTAGCCTCTGAAGGAAAATGGATTATTTTCCAAGGGACTGTGCAAAGATTTTTCATTTCTGCTCAGACAGAGAAATATCCTACATGATGACACATTTTTAATTCTTTACTTAAAAAGCTTTTGGTGTCACCTTGGAGAGTCCCAGAGTGTGCTTACTACAGTAAGCTTAAGAAGAAGGCATGAGAGCTGTGGGTTTTGACAGGAAAACATCTCTTGCTATAGACACAATAACATTTGATTTACCCTATTTTGATGAGTATGTGCTGACATTTAGAAGACCAGAAGAGGGGAAAAAAACCTAGCCCCTATTTTATGGGAGAAAAAGAAGTCTTCCTGTGTTTTGTTGTGGTTTTGCTCTTCTTGAAGTTTGTGACATATCTTAGCTGGTTTAAATGTTAAGAGGTGCTCAGACTTGAGCACAGTTACAAGTAAAGTTCACCTATAATTCTCTGGTTAAAAATTCAGCAAATAAATATGTACTTCAACCTTTACGAAGGATATGAATAACTTAAGATTATATTTTATTTCCATGCTCATATAGAAAAAAAAACCCAAAAAACATTTACACACTTGACTATTAGTATTTTTTTAGCTTGATCTTCCTGAAGTTATGCATACTATGGTAACTTACAGACGTTGTTTAATAACATGTAAATAATACTGTACTGGCATTTGCTGCTGGATAGCTGCTCAATCACCTATGTGATAAGACATGTTTGTCTAGCTGCTAATGAATCAATATTTCATGCCATTACAAAAGAGATGACCTCAACTAACAGCACGTATGGCAACACCAGTTTAAGAAATTAAGGCCTGCCTGACTGTGGAAATATGCCTAGTGCTGCCTCACACCCAACACTTTGAACAGATAGATGAAGAAGTTTGCACTCTAGATATTAATATCAATAACCATCAGACACAGAATTTCTCCATGAAATACTAATTTCTTACAAGCTTTTATGGAAGTTCATTCCATAAGCACAAAATGAATGAGGAATCTATTATCTCAAATAATGACTATGACTTATTTTGCTTAGTTCCTCAAGTGCACACAAAATTTCCAATAACGTTCAGCACCAATCCGATACCAAGCAGCTTAGTGTGGTTTTAAATCTTAAGGGTCACAAAAGTTCTCCTTTGGCTAGATAACTTTCAGAGATCACCCCATCAAGGGAACACCTATTTCCAGACTGCATTTGTCTTACTGAAGCCGTACAGTGGACAGTATCAAAGAGAATTAGGCAAGTCTGAAGAAGCTGAAGTGAGGAGGTTTGACTGCCATTACCTTCAGGGAATGTATCCTTCAAAGCTTTTCTAACTTCCGAGTGTGATTAGAGGAAATGGGGTACCTCTCAAAAATCTAGATGAAAAAGTTAAGGACTAAACATATGCTTCGGTACATTGCTGCCACTGTATCTGGACATCAAGAGATGTGCAAATATTATACAGATTTAAAAAAATATATTTTTTTCTTATGAGAGAGATACACTGCTAGGATACCTAGAAATAAATAGCAAGGGAACCAACCTGTTCTCATCACTTGTGCTGAAAACAAGCAAACCCTATCCATAAGATATGGTTTCTCTGCAGAAGCAGAGAGAACTGAAACCCTGCAAGCAACAGAGGATGAGAATAGAGGTATGGAGAGCCCTTTGAAGTACAGCAGGAGGCTGCAACTGTCCTGGGGGTAAGTCTAAGATGAAAGAACTCTTGCTTTGCTCAAGTAGAAACTGTGAAAGCTGGTAAGAGATTATTAATTATATTTAATTGTATTTGATACATGTCAAAATTGCCTTTGCAACTCTAAGGACTGAAAGCAGTGCTTGAAATTACACGTGAGATCCAGATAAAATCATGCAGTTCTAGAAGCTATGTTATGATAACCTCAGTGCAGTACAGTATCTACTGTACTTCAAGTCAACACTCAGGCCTAGCCTAGAACTGTTTTCTCTTTTTTTATGGTCTCAGACACTAGCCATTGAGAAACACTGTAATCCTGACAAGGACCATGGGACAGAAATTGCTCACTTAGAAGACCAAGTGTCCACATGAGCACAACACGCAGATGGACCCCTAATATCACCATATGCTGCAAATACAGTGGGAGATCTGCATAGTATGCACGAGTGCAACACAGGTTTAGCAGTGTACACGAAGTTTCAGTCTTACAGCAATAGTCTCTGTGGTTCAGTTAAAACCCAGGGAACTGGAGAGACACACTTCACTAGGAACAAAGGCATCAAGCAGCTCAACTCTTCTGAAGATTTCAGACTGAGTCTTTCCTGCGTTCACTACATTGTTTCTGCATTTGAATGAAGAAAATACACCTTCAGTCTCTCTGATCAATTCTGCTCCCCTCATTCTGTTCAGAAAGTGTACCTGGTTGGAAGACAGCTTCACTTACATAGACGCATATTTGCAGCAACCCTTGTCTAATTAGATCATGACTGTCATTTTCTCATGAACAAAAACTTTAAGCAGAAGTGGAACTTGTTATCAGAGAACTATTCTAAACTATACCAGAAAACATCCCTAAGGAAAATGAGATTCTTCTCTTATATTCACAGATTATTAAGTTTGCGACAGTAATAGAGAAGCTGGAGAAGCACCCTTCTTACCCACTTGCCTCTTATTCTTTCCTCCAGTACAAATTCAGTAAGTAACTTACCTCGGCTTTCTTTTCAATCCTTTAATTTCCTGTCTCATTTGTCTTTGTAAATCTTCATACAGTAGAAGCTAAGAGAATTTCCCATTATGAATCTATATTGAAAGGGAAGGTTGGCATATTGCAAAAGGGCAAATGGAAAAATGATTGCTCACCCTTCCCACTGCAGAATCCTATGTCATAGCCCTGTTCTGAAGCCCAAGGCAAAAATCTCTTTCATGTTAAAATATCACTGTCCTTTCTCTGAAATTCTTCTAACTGATTATTTTCACCACATCACTCTCTTTAATTTGATCTGTAATTGAGAATGTACCTTTGTAAATGTGGCCATCCCTTGCATTTCTCTCACTGCAACCTCTGGCCTTTTGATGATCTATACAATTACTAAAACTACTACAAAATATTCCTCCCTCTGTACTTCCCATGTTCCTGATAGATATGGTGTTTTGGAAATAATTAACATGTATATTTACCTTTATTTATGTGGAAACCTCTGACCTCAAATCTGCTCTTTCCTCCATCCCTTCTCACCAGTTACAAAGCATAGCTTTCTGATCAGAGTGTTAAAATACTACTGTACATAACAGAATTACTTTCTATTCCTAGGGTATCTCTTTTATTCAGGATAAAGGAAATAAGTGGTAAAGAAACTCCTGGAATGCTTGTTCAGTTTGTTTTTTTCTATGCATTCCAAGTCCCTCAGCACTTACGATTACAGAAGATGAGAAGAGCACAGTGCAGACAGGAGCACTAAGCACAGTACGGAGGGCAGCACGCCAAACCACTCGTCTGAGTAGCTGGCCATAATAGTTAGGGGGCAGCAATTTTTTTTTAATCACACTGGAGAAAGTACAAACTGTTACTGGCCTTGGGAAGAATCAAGTAGTCACATTTCTTAATGTAAATGTGCCATTGTCTCGTGCTCTTGTAGCATGACAGGCATTAGGAGTTTCATTCTCCAAAACTACTCGAATATGGGAAAATGAGTGTGAAGAGACTAATATCATGGCAAACTACAGAAAGGCTAATTTCTGTACCAGAAAAAGAGACAAGAGTGAGGGTTATCACAGCAGACTGGCTCTAGGAGACTTTATGCTCATGTGCAAGAATATTGAACTCACTCCCCTGATTGTAAATTGTTGAAAAAGATCCTTCCCTCCCCTGCCTGAGCAAAGCAAAAAACTGTCCTGTTTCAGACAGCTGGAGATCCTGGGGAGGTAGAAGGAAGGCAGGGTACCTAGTAGTGGGGAGAGGGTGGAAGAAGTCACAGGCAGACAAAGATGAAGGCTGGGGTCATAAGAACCTGGGGATGTCAGCAAGTGAAAAAGAAATGCAGCCACATTAATGAAAAAGTGTCTCCTGCTAGCTGGCTTGTACATGTGATTTGCACATAAAGCAATTCTGACTTAAAAGACTGCAAGACACCCAATTGTAACAGTATTTTCCCCTCCTAACTGCAATAGTGTACAATGAATTTTTGGCTTTCCATCTGAGTGAAAAAAGGATAAGTTTACCTTTTCATTTTGGAAAATTAGCACATGAATGTTAATAAATAACATAACCTGAGGCATTATTTCAGGATATCTCTGAATTTTGCAGATGGCTTGCACCATCTCAATTGCTCTTAACTACTTTTTTTTTTTTTTTTCCCCTGTATTTTTTTCTCCTTTGCCTTTCTGAGAGGTCTGTAAAATAGTTGCTGACTCGGGGTTGACCTCTTTGTCTCTTCACCATATACTTAGCTCAGTGAGTAGCCTGTGAAGTTTACTGAAGTAGATACCATCAAACTTGACAGCAAGAGAAAAACTCTGCCTTGTCTAAGCAAACAATGGTATTCGTATAAGGAGGGCCTAAAGGACAAAAGAATATGACTATTGGAATTCTGTTATTTACAGCTTTGTATTACAGCTTTTCTTTCTTTATCTTTCTTGAGATTGAATGGAGATGGGTTATCCCCAGGCTCCTTTTGGTATTTCTTTCAGAATATACATCATTCTGCAGTCCCTCTGCCTCCATTACTTTAATACCTGAGCACCTCACTATCTTTCCCTATCTTTGCTCTCAGACGCAGGCAGTTCTTCTGGCAGCAATTTACAAAGAGAGAATCAAAGTGCCAATGCACTCTATAGATTTTTAGGTATCTGATGTCCCAAGAGAAATCGAAATCTTTCCCCCTGCTCTTTTTGTAGCATCTGGGACCATCCTTCAGCTCCTCAGAATGAGATTCGGGGCGAACTGAACACTCAGCAAGAAGTCACCCGCAGACAGACCTGAACCCGAATGAGACTAACCTGCACCACAATGACCAGCCAAACCTGTACTCCTGTTCTGAAGCTGTCAACATCACACCACCGTGTATTCAGAAAGTGTTACTACAAGCCCTGTTTAGAAGTGAGAGACATACTCTACAACTGAGCACGGATCCGTCTTTCTTTAAGACAGCTGAAGAACAGCCTGGAGGCACACCTCCTCTCATTTTCAGAGCCAAGTCACTCGCGGCAAGGGAAATGCTGGTGCAGTTCCTCACTCTGCCTGAAGGGATGCAAAATTCACCTTTCTTTTGTCAGAGAGTGCCACAACCATCAACATACAACATAGGGTGGGGTGGGGAGGCATCGTGTATTTCCTCAGCTCTGAAAGAGCTGAACAAAGAATTCCAGGTTCAGTGGTCTGGGCAGAGTGAAGGAAGATGACTTATGTCTCAGAGAGTGAAAACACTGTCTGATTTTATCTGGATTTTACTGCCTGTTGTCACGCGTGTAGTAGTGTAAGTCTGGATGGGTTGTTTTTTCCAGTAGTAGGACTGCCTCAGAAAATTCAAGGACATTGGAATGCCGATTCCTGATGTAGGAGATCTTTGAAACAAATTAAATATAGGTCTGTACAGCTGGGAATTCCAATCTAAAGCACAAGGAATTAGAGGCAGAAATCATTCTGTTCTCTCATTCAAAGACAGAAAGTTAATTTATTTGGAACCATACCACAAAACCCTTCTCTATGTTTGTGATGAAATGCCAGCATCTATTTTTACCTACTGCTGGAGGAGAAACTGCTATAGCAAACTTTTGATACCTTTTATCTCTTCTGTTATAGTCTAATAAATATTAATAAATTACCATCTCTAAGTTTTGGCAGGAGTAGCTGAAACTCTACTTGCATTAAACTCGAAAATAATTCCTTCCCCTTTTCACACTCTTCAAGAGAAGGCAACTTTTACAATGATGGCTACTGCCTGTACTATTTCTGTGGTGTTTCCCTTTAACAAACAATATTCAGATTTATGTGATACAGTCAGCTTTGGGATTGATAATTAATTGTCACTTAATTACACACTTTAATAATATTTATTCTAAAGTTATAACAACTCTGGCTTATAAAAATGACCCTGAATCACGTTAATTTATTAATTCATTTAATTAAAATACTTAATCTTGAACAGAGCTTTCAGGCTGTTCAAATAAAGGTAAACAAATCTTGAAATTAAATCAACACTTTTTTCCTTTGATATATGTAATTAATTTTCAGGCGACTCAATAAATAAACCTCATGTAAGGTTGTTCATGTGACAACAGAAAATGGCTTGCTGTCAGCTTATTCTTCCTTAACACTGTAAAGCATTTTTAGTTATGCTGACAGCCCTGCTGAAAACCTTTTGCTGGAAAGTAATAAATATTAGCATTTTTCCCACTGGCACTGCAGGGAAAACATTCGTTTGTAAATGATGATCATTAATCAGCATTTTTGTAAAAGCCATCCGAAAACCTCCAGGCTTAAGCAAACTTGATGGAAATGAAACTTCTATTTGTAATCAGATTTAATTTAAGCACACTTTCTCCTTAAATAATCCAAATCTGTGTTGTATTCTTCTACTCTTCAGTTGGTAGAGGAGGCTTTATGTGCAAACGACTGCACTTTCTATTGCTCCTAAGGTGCAAGTGAGAGTTCCGTGACAAACTGCAGGACTCAATTAGGGAGCTCACAGCTCTGCCAAGCTTTTCACGTGCTTAACTTTTCTACTGCAATTAGCTCCACTGAAATCAATGGCAGTCAAATTAACCACATGCAGGAGATGTCAGCATCCTGATGAAAGCTGTCACTTGTACAGACATGTATAAATGCACACTTTACTCTTAAATTTAGCACATTTCCTCATACACGTAGCACTGCTTGCATGCATTTCACTGCAGCAAGAATGCCCTGTGTTTTCAAAAGCTGGTTTCTATTGAAAACCATTTTCAATTGCTCACCCAAATTCACCCGGAGATCTAATTGCAGCATCCACTTGACTATACCTTCCATTTCCAACAGCTCGGTCCGTATCCTGACAGTTCTGGTACAGGATTCCTCCTTCCCCTTTTATCTCACCCCCGAGAAGGCCAAGTTTTTTCTCAATTTACCATCTCCTTATTCCACATTCACGGTTTAAGCTGAAGTGAGATTGCTTCTATCAGCTGTATTTGAATGAGAAAAGAATGCAAAATTTTGGGCTGGGTATCTACAGCCTAAGCCTCACTCTCTTCAGTCCGACTCAGCCCTGAAAAGCTCAAGTTAATTATCAACAGATCTAAGGAACGACTGTCATCAAGATGATAACTAGATGGGACTAGATATAAAGAACAGAGGCTTCAGCTGATGTTAGAAAGTAGCTTTCCAGCACACCTCAAAGGCTGTTTATAGTGCAGGCGTTTGTATCTGGCTGCCATGATTTTTAATAGCATTGCAATTCACAGAACCATTTAGGTTGGAAAAGACCCTTGGGATCATCATGTCCAACCATTAAATCTATTCCACAAGTTCGCCCCTAGACCATATTCCCCAACATTACCTTTAAGTGATGCTTAGACACACCCAGGGATGGGGACTCAACCCCCTCCCTGGGCAGCCCATTCCAATATCTCACCACTCTTTCTGTGAAGAATTTTTTCCTAGTGTCCAGTCTAAACCTACCTTGTTTCAGCTTTAGGCCATTCCCTCTGGTTCTGTCACTAATTACTTGAGAGAAGAGAACAATTCAAGAACATCTTCACTGAACTGAAACCAGCAAAAAATTCCTATATGAGCACACGCTGTCATGAGTTTTCTAGCACTCAAGAGAGCAGAAATAAAAAAAAAATTACTATAGATTTGAAGAGGAGGAATTTTCAAGGATTTTTCCAGTTTTCAAGTGTGCTAGGTGAAAACACAGCAGTAAGAAATGACTGGTAAGAGAAAAAGGACTTCTATTTTGGTTGGAAGTCTTTTCACCTGCCAACCCCAGTTTGGTCTGCCGCCTTGATAAAGGCTTCAGAGGATTTGCTCTTTAGCTGTATCATCATACCATCTCCTATTTTCATCCTGAACAATTTCTTAAAAATGTATCTGTGCTGACCTCACTTTGTTTATTTGGTTTTGTTTTCATTTTCAGTGTGCAGACACGCCCCTTCTTTAGGAAACAGCTCAATAAAACCACAGAGCACTTTCATGCTCGAAATAAAATCAGATCATTTTTCTATGCCTTCATGGGGAAACACAGAATGTGATGATTATCATCACGGTTACCCTACAAGGGATACCAAGCAATACAAATAAATTCTAAAGCTCATAAAGTAAGTAGCATACCTATAGCACTGGAGGACCAGCTGGTGGCATCTCTGTTAACTGGAACTAGGAGTCTGCACATTCAGCTGTTTCATGGAGTGGATTGCAAATCGCAATCAGAACAATGAGATATCTATTTAAAACAACTTTCCCTGCAACCTAATGCAGAAAACGCCATTCAAAAATAGCCTCAAGAGATTTGGGTGTCTATGACAAAATTCTGTGCTCAAGTGCCATTCCAGCCAGCTGGCCTCCAGCTGCCATTCCAGAAGGGCACAGGTCTCCTCTTCATGACCAGTTTCTGAAGGTCATCCAGATGCCTACATTTGGTGCCAAGAGCACCAGGACACTGTAAATATTTTTTAGTTCCTAAGCACTTCTTCAAATTCGGTCCTGGGAGACCAAACTCCTCCCTGGAGTGCAAGCACTGAAAAATGGTTTGCAGGTGGATTTAGTCTTTTGCTGCACTGATTTAAAAGGGTTCACCACCTCAATCCCAAAGAGTAGACCAGTGACCTTATTACACAGCTATACTTCAGCCATAAACAAGTTGCTTTATGTCTTGTGCTGAAGCTCACACAGGCTACAGTGCTGCTTGCAGGCAGCTTGTAACCTTCGGCGGTAACAACTTAGGTATCCCAAGTTAACCTCTTTATATTAAATTCCCGTGTTTTGTGTCATCTATTGCTAGACTGGGAAAAAATTAAAGAAGTCATGTTAGAAAATTCTGTTAAAATATTAAAACCATTAAATCGATCTAACTGAAAGTGATGCTGGACAGGGATCAGTGCAGTAAAGCTCTCGTTTTACCTGTAAATATCACAGGGAAATATATAACCTATATTATGTGTTTTATCTATGTGCACTGTAATTATACAGAATATGCTACAGACAAAATATAACAGTTACCAATACATACTTTCATATTAAATAAATACAATTTTTATATATTTAAATCTCAGCAGCATTTTCATTGTGGTGATTGGTTCTTGGTAACCCACAGGCAGAGAATTTGGGGGGCAGGAAATGGAAAGATTTAGAGTATTTGCAACTGGAAACACTGGAGGATTTCCTATTCATTTCACTTACTGTCCAGCATCTCCCTCTGACAAAAGGCTGGTTCTTTTTGGTCTCAGTTGCTGTACAACACCTGCAGCGTGTGCAGAATGAGGAGCACGCACTGCAGCAGCCTGATGCAGGGGCTGCGAGGGGCTCGGCAAGACCTCGGAGTGTGATCTGCCAGTGCCATGGCAGCTGCGGGGCCACGATGAGCAGCCAGGGCTGCGAGATGCCAGGAGCTCAGGGAACCGCAGGAGAGCAGGAGACTAATAAGAGGCATGGGGGAAAAGAAGAAAGGGTCAGAGGAGAAACGCGGCGAGCTGGAAAATCGAGCACAGGAGCAAAGGGAAGGCAGAGGGAATGCAGCGGCGGGAAGGCGGAGGCTGGCGGCGCCCCGGGGAGCTGCCGGGAGCGGCGAGGCGGGCAGCGGGGCAGCCACGGCCCTGCAGCCCCCGGGCCGGGCCGGAGCCCCGCGGCCCTGCAGCCCCCGGGCCGGGCCGGAGGCCCAGGCTGCCACCACTCTCAGGCATCGGGGCTTCTTTCTGCCGGCCTTGGGCAACTTGGTTCTGGTTGCCTGTTTGGATGTGCCCAGTGTGACCTGCTGTATCATCACTGGGATCTCCCTCTTCACTTATTTAGATAGTGAATAAAGCTTTAATCTCTTGGCAGCTTTCTTAATGAAAGGTAACAATGTAAAAGGTTCAGGGTGCAAAGGACTAAAGTATGCATCAGCCAGAAGGGACAACCCATCCCATAAAACATCCTGATGGCAGAAAAAGAGCATATTTTCACTGTTTACAAAGTTGTGAAACAGCAATTGCATCATCATGCTCCCATTGACCAGTGAGTCCAGGAGCCCAAGCCAAGCACAGCGCCATGTAGCCTGCGACACGCTCCAAGCACCTCGCACCCACCTTCTGAAACTAATGCCAGGCTGGCTCTGAGGACTTGAAATAACAGTTTGCTGAAAAGAAGTCCACAAGCAGCTAACACTAAAGGTTATGAAAAAACTAAGAGCAATTCAGGCTCAAAAATCCCTCAGCTTCAAGCTTCCAGTGGTATTTCTAATAATCTGCATTTTTGATACCAGTGGTTTAAGCCAGTTGCCCACAAACCTCTTCCCATTTTTACTGTTATTACAGTATCCTGGTGCACATGCCAAAACCAGTAAGCTATTCGTTTTTAAAGAGGTTATGAAGGCCATTCTAATTATTTAATCACAGTACTATAACAATTCTGCTGCAATAACCTTACTGATGACTGTACTGACTATACATGCACCTAACTACTGCTCCCAGAGGGAGCAACTGACTCCTCCTGTATAGACATGTTGTATCACAAGTGTAGAGACCTTTCAGTCCTTGGCTTACCCTGCACATAGCAGTGATGTGAAAATACTCAGACTTTTATCGATTCTGGCTGTCAAGAGCTGATACTGCCATGCTAACAACCAGGCTTCTCCTCAAGACTGCAGAGATCTTTGATTCCGAAATGTACCATAAACTAGCAAACAGCCTCACAGCAAGCTGCTACAAAACCTCTCTCTCTCTCAGATTTCACTACACAGAAAAAAAACCCTTCCTGTCTAAGCAAGGGGATACTGGCATACCTTCAATCTCTGTGAGGCATTCATACATTACACAGCAAACTGTATTCATCAGAGCTGTGCCTCCAAGAGAGAAAAACAAAGCTGTTTCTGAGACAGTGATCACAATTCGAGTACCTACAATTTAGCTGCCTAAATGAAGCAAACAGAATTTTACTAGTGCTGAGGACCTCGAGCACCTTTTGCCTTCATGTGACCAGAACAAGGCTGGAAACTGAACCTAGTGTGAGCATATTATGGAAGCACTCGAAGGGAAGGAATGCACACCAGAAAAAGAAGAAACCAAAACCAAAAACCAAATGGAAGATGATTCTGCCGCATACCAAAAGTTTCAAAGGAATATTGCATACATTTAATTTAGTTTTGCAGTTCATTACTATTTACTCAAAACGTTGCTCTTGATATTCCCTGGAACAAGGACAGTAATCCCTGTGTGGGAGACACCTCTGCACACAAGTCAGTCTTATGTTAAACTTGACCTTTCCTCCTCAGAGTGAACAGGCAGATTTGAGGTCTAGTCTACATTCCAATGTTATTCAAGCAAAAGGCACAAATTTGCTGACAATTGGTACACCTTCAGCTTTCCACTGCTTAAGTAAATCCACCTCTACGAGCAACACAAACTGCCTGCCTGTGCTCCACCAGCCTAGGAATACCAGCTGCTGGGACTGCTGTCTTTTGTCAGCCAAACTAAGGTTTTCAGAGAATCCAAGCAGCCTTGTGAGGAATTCTTGGGAGAATTACAGGATAGCTGTACTTTATCCAGGCATGATTCAGGTAATACGTTGTCTGTAAAAAGCACTTCAATTTGTGTAGCCTGTAACACACCAATGAATCAACAGATCAGTAAGGATGATCTGCTTAGTTCTGTCATCACGGAAACAACCAAAGATTTCAGATATCGAAGATGATTCTCAGTGCTCCGACGCCCATATAATTTAGGTCTGCCTCTAATGAAGGCACAGCAGGGTAAAGCTACTATATAAGATAGCTTCCCAGGCTCCTAGAAATTACATAGTCTAAATGGCATTTGGAAGAAAAAATGCTAGACACACACCTCTCTCTGCCTAGAAGTCATGAACCATTTTATAACCTTGGTTCAACAAATAACCTAAATGTGAGCTTAACCTTAATTTACAAGTAGTCCCAGTTTATGACAGTTTACTCAGGTACCTAGGCTTCTTTTGGATCAGATTCTACAGACTCTGTTATATAGGTGTACCTATATACACACACAAACACACACACTCAGGTACCCAGTACTACCTTCCTCAAGCACTCCAGTTCTTCTAGATTTTACCAAACCAGCATAAAATCAAGGCACTGGTTAAAACCAGGACTTTAGAACCCTTGCTTCAGACAGTCTTTTTCGTAATCAAGAGGGTTTTCATTTTCTTTAGCATAAGAATCTTGATTTTGATTAATAGTTCACATCAAGACGCTCAATCTCCATTTTCAAATTACAGGGTCAACAACAAAATCATGAGATACTGAATCATTTTTTCCCCCATTTACTGCATCTGACTGAGTCTGGAATCTGAGCAAGACAATTCTTATGAGACATTCAGATATGACCAGAGGCAAAAATTCTGGGAATCTAGTGTAAAACATTGTTCTTGTGCGATTCCAGGCTTCGCAGACTCTTCTTGTCAATGTAAGCCTTTTGATTTCAATGCAGTCACTCCTGATTTACCCCAGGGGCAGAAAGACAGGAGCTGGAGACACAGCAGTACAATTTTTTTCCTAAGGAGCTCCTGTGAAACTGCATTGAAATGAACCGTCCACTCTGATTTTTGACTTTGCAGGATATCTGCTACTGTAAAGAAATGTCTTCCTCCTTTCCCAGATACTTCTTTTCCCGAAGTAATTAGGTTTGAAAATTAAACATTATTGTTGCTATTTGTAAGTATTAAGATAAGTACCTTGAAAGGGAGGATGTGTTCAAAAAATAATGTCCAGTTCCACTGCTTTTTTTTTTCTTGCTAGAATTTAATGAATTCTTCATTTGCTATTATAAACTAAATATTTCCTTTGAGTCCAATTAGCATAGTTGAAAGAAAAAGCAAAGCAAGGCACTGTTCAGCACACATCACTGTAATAGAAAATCAGTTCTTTTATTCTAGCTTTAATAACTGCAGCTTGATTAGAGAGAAAGAAAAAGCTATGGGAGAGAGAGGTGGGGGGGATGCGAAGGCCTGCCAAATTAGTACTATAAGAATTCTCAACCTGTCTGCTCTCTGGCTTACTATTCAAATGCTAATTGAGCCTTTTTGTAAACAGAATGGGTAATCATGGAAGACAAAAACAGACACAGAAAACAAATGAAATACCACACCTTATCCATACCAGCACAAATTTTCACTGATGAGCTTTAGAAGTCTTAAAATTTTGTGTTCTTTGGTCTCTTTAGAGAACACAGAAAAGCATATAATTAATATAATAAAGTAAAATATAACATAATAAAATAATAAATAATAAAGAGCAGTTCCTTTTGAACAATGAAACCAGTCATGTTATAATTAGATAAGGGGATTTATATTCACGGCTATAAATATGAAAGTGGACCATGAGACCGGATAAAGGCGAGTTTTTAATTCTTAAAAATTAATTACATGGCATTATTGTTATCAGTACACAGGATGCATTAATTATACAATTAATAATAAGATGAAAGGGATTCTTTTTTTTTTTTTTGCAACTTTAAATCGCTCGGGGACATTTGGTCTTATACAAGAATTGTCCTTCAGGCATTTCTATAATCTTGTTACTATGCAAAGGCAAGACCTTAGCCCTGGTAGTGGAAGTAGTGGATGGAATGAATCTCTCTTAATTTAGCCTTCATACTAACACATAATGCAGCACATTTTAGATACCCCCTGTAATTGGGGTCTAAGGTGTAGCAGATTTATTACAACTTCTCCTTGTAAAATAAACTAAAGACTGATGTTATTAGGAGAAAAGTACATCCAATATACAATCAGGTAAAGGTGGCTTCTACTACAGAAATCCACACAGTCTCCTATACGAAGCCATCACCTACCATCAAAATCACACTCGGACTTCCAAATGCAGCTTTCCATTGTTTCAGAGAGGCAGGGCTGGGCTGGGCTTTGCGCTCATCAGAGTAGGAGTTTACTCACAATAACTGAAGTATCAGACCCCCATTCAGTTCTTAATCTCACAGGTCCAAGCACATACCTTCTAATCCCCTAACTGGGCCATTTGCTAGTCCCGGCCTTGCTTAAACCACATCTCAAAACTTGTAAACCACATAACATACAAGAACATTGGCCATATCAGGTCGTCCATCTTTCATATATACACATAACACAAAGAGATCCTCCTCCTAACAAGGCAAGTCCTCTCCAAGAAAGGTCATGTTTCACTGTTAGCAGGCCATCATTAGAACATCGGAGAGTCTGACTGCCACCAGATGTACTCAGAGGGGCTGGGGATGGACTCACTGCACAGATGAGCGAGGATCCCAGGGAAGACCTCTTGCATTTTTCCACAGACCCACTGCAACACAATTGAATTTTTGTTTCTGTTTTGTCTTCTGTTAGACCTCTCTGAAGCAAGCCCCTTACCATCCATTATATATTATAAGGAATTCTTTGTCAAATATTGCTTGTCAGAAAAACGAACATTCAGCATTTGGTAAGGCATTGACTAATGTAATGTTTAGCCATCTTTGGCTTTATTAAACTGCCAACGTAGGCTAATAGAGGAATTCAAAAGGGGTGCAGAGGTCTTGTTTGCTGTAATGAAAACTATGGTAAGGGTTCATCATTCAGCCTAAACCTTTGGAAATGAAGAAGCTTTACAAATACAGCCCTGTGTTACTGCCACTAAGTAATTATTCCCAAGTGTTATACTGCTTTTCTCTAGCATTTTTGGTCTGTCTTCTCACACATATATTGTTCCGCACTCCAGCCACCTGGGAGAAACAAACCTTAATTGTCTAACATTTTGATTTCAGGTGTGTTCCCTGAGACAGCCCCCCCACTCCTCACCAAAGACCTCACCTTTCTTGCAATTTTAATCTTCCTCCCCTATATCCTGTCAGACTTTGCTCTGTAGCCAAGGTATGCCGATCTGATATATACCTATTGTGAGACTACTCATTTCTGATGTGCGTTTTAATATAAGCTGTTTTTTCATTTGTTATTATTTGTATCATCGTAGTCCTTTCAGAACCCAAGGAAGGGACAAGTACCTCATTGTCCCCAGCACCATTATTTATCTATGAACAAAGCAACTCTATCAACCATATAATCTTTATTGTAGAAGATGAAGGTTTGCTTTTCTTTATGTGTTGTTTGTTTGTTTTTTTTCATAGAAGAGCATTATTTAATTACATTTCCTGGAATATTGGACAGCATTTCTATATAAGAGGGCATCAATTTATAAACAAAGTGAAAAAAAATGTGTCCTTTTCTATCAGAAGATGTCACACTTGACTTGGACTAGCTGGCCAAATAGCCAGTACTCAAACAGGAAGTCAAGTAAGAGAATCAAGGGTTTTCATTAAAACCTTTGTCCTTCATCCCGGGTACCTTGCTAATAAAAAAGAGAAACTTTCCCTTTTCAAACTCCATTTGATTTCAGCTCTATAATTGTTTTAATAAAGTTATAATATCATAGTAGAACCAAGTAATTAATATCAAAAGCTCTTTTTAAGTACTGGATAAAGGAAAAAAAACCTGCATTCACCTGGAAGAGCTTAGAATATACATTAAAATAGGATGAAAAAAAACCAAACCAGCATACAAGAATCATTAACAAAGAGCTAAATTCGAGGAGATTGAACTTTTCTAGCCACAGATGGACAAAGTACATGACCACAAGTAAACCTTCAGTCTCATAGCTGAAGTCAACAACTTACATGACTCTCTGTACTTTGTAACATAAGCACATATGAAAGAAAGTTGGAAAGAAAGGTGACAGAAGATAAATAAAATGGTTACTTCAAAAAAAATTTGCAATTATAATGCAGTCCAGAGTTATGGGGTTTTTTTCCCCCCTTCAGAAAAATTGCTTCTGCCTTTTAAAAGAAACTCCTAGGAAACTGGGAATCACATATTATTCCTCCCGTGTGTCTCCAGGATGCTCACATCCACCCACTGAATATCCATTTTGAGCAGTCTGGTTACACTGCACATCCTCACTAACTTCTGCTGAAAGAAGGTCTTGCTTGGAACTTCGCTCAAAACGTAGCCCCTGTCTTTCCCAGAAATGGAATTTTCAAATACAAAAAGCCTGAGCCTACTGTGGTTTATTCTATTTTTCCTATTTGCTTGCAGTAAGTTGTTTGTGAACATAACAAAAGTCAGTCTTCTGAAGACTAGGACTATCTGTTATTTCTGGAAGTCTTCAATGCCAGAGGGAAATATTTAAACTATGGCATTACCAAAGGACCAGAGAATTTACTAAGGATTTTTTTCTTAGGCTTTTTCCTGTTTTGACTGTGACACCATGGTCTAAAGATTAGAGCTTAAACCCATGGTTTGTGAGTTCATATGTGTGTGTGTTTTTAGCTGTATACACACATTTTGACATGTAGTAATAAATATTTACTGTGATATATTTACAGGTGAAAAAAGAGCTACTAAATAAGGATATGCAGTATGTATTCTAAGGCTTTGGGTCACACAGTAACAATTTCTCCTCTACAGAACAGAATCCAGCACCATGTCAAACCGAGTCCAAAGAAACAGATTTTTTGCCTTTTCATATTTCTGAAAATCCGTCTGTTGTGTTTTTAAAAGCTCAAGTTTATTTTGTGTGAGTTTTCTTCATCTGTTGTCAAAAATAAATATTTAAATACAGCTAGTGCAACATATTGGCCTTACCTAATAGTGCTATTTAACATTTTTATTGAATAAGGATAGTCTGACACAGGAAAGATTTCATCTATACTGTACAGCTTTCTGATATAAGCCAGATAAGGCTGAAAGGATTTTTACTTTTCTTATATACTATAAAAGGAAGTGAATTTTGAAGGTCACTTAGGCATGTTGTGATTAAATGGGTTTTAAGGTTGCCAATAGTCCTCACACTACCTTCTATATGCATTACCAGTTCTGATATTTGTGGAGAGGAGAAAAAAATCTCTGCCAGTGAACAGTTCACTGATCACAGCACAGAACATAGTTCTACTGCTTACATGTAAAATACCAGACTGAGTTCACAGGAATTTAGTATGAACAGCTTCTTTGGCTCTATGAAGTTTATGAATTGTCTACCCCCTTCAGAAGATGTTGCTGATTTGAATGAAACCACCATCTCAAAATAGAACACAAGAATGGTAAAACATCTCTTGGTTTGCTTTAGATGTGGGCAAAGCTGCAAGTCTAGACCATCTCACTGGGATATCACAAAGCACGAGGATCATTTTTTTCCAATGCTCCTTCACTCTTCAGAATAAAGACCAGTAATTCTTTATCACGGGTGGGTCCTGACAGCTACTTTCACAGCATTCCCAGATACTGGGGTTCAGAATGTTGCTTCACCTTGTACCATAGCTGTTCGAGCAGATGGAGAGAAAAGCAGCACGTGAGACCAAGGCAGGTACAGATCAAGATACATCCAAGCTGAGACATGCCTGTGTTCTTAGGTAGCTTTTAGAATCCTTTAGATTCAAGGTCCGTGGCTTCCCTGTGCATGTACTGAGTGACCAGATAAAAATGAAACAGTTCTAAACCTCAGTAAATCTTGGAGTCGGTCTGAGTCCTCAGAAGAAAGTGCCTATGAAAAGCTAGCAGTTTTCTTATTTTCTGAGTTTAATTGGAAACATTTTGCATGACACGCTAATCACCCCTTTGGGAGAACAAAAGACAAAATCTCTGCCAGCAAAACTCATTCCTTTTTGAGATCTTGATTTGTCAGAAATTTGTATTTGCAAGCGATATCCCAGTTCTATCTCAGACCAGAAACAGTAATCTGTGAAGATCATGCAAATTCTGTATTTCAAGCTAAGAAAATGACACTGGTACCATTCACAGCAGGATAAACCCAACCTAGCTCTGCTGAAATCCATATGGCTAAAGCAAAACGTGAGTGGGGGAAATACGACATAAATCAAATTTCAAGCTTTTCCTGGGAAGTTGAAACGGTCGCACCTTCCAAAACAATTCAGCCCAACTCACAAAACATGACCTTATTTCTCTTCTGACCATCCCAGAAGGACAGGTACTCAGCAGAGGCCACAGCCAATGAAGCATTCATTTCTCCTGCCATACTACTTTCAAGTTTTGCTCCAACTGTTCATCACTCACTGTTTGTTAATCTTCTGTGTGTCACGCAGAATCCCATGCGACAGAGATGGCTAATTACACTCTCAATAACGAGCAGTTTGTGTGAATTGTACATAACGATAGAAACTGTTACTGCTGAAAGTCAAGGGAGTCTGCCTGACTGTGACACGGTACTTGATAGAACTGCAAATGACATGACACGAACAAAGGTGAACACCAAATATTTTAAGCAAAGGGCACTAACAGACAGTCTTATGTAGACAAGATCATCTCTGCTCCAGCGTGACAGAACTGACAACAGTAGAAGACATTTTCCAAATATTAATTTAAAGAATACTCTATCCATGTAGATTTTCCATTAAAGAAAGATGTTAGCAATCTAAGATACAGGTGTCTCAGCTAATCACAAAGCAACTGTGAACAAGGGGGCTGTGACAAGAAATCTGTTTTTAAAAGTTATTTCCTGAAGGGATAGAGCAAGGCACTCCTAGGATGTCATCTGAAATACTCTGCCCAGTTTAGATCACCTGTACTCCAGCAGGAAAAATTCAATCTTAAATAGACCTGACTATTAATACAATAACAACAAAGGAACAGGAACTGTACTGGTACAATAAAGGTGTAGGAGAGAAAGGTAAAACTCAGTGAAAGGACAATTAGAAGTGAAACAGAGAGGCTCAGGGCACACAAGCAACAGGAATCAATACTTACATGTAATAAAATCAATTGGTCAAATAATCAAAAAGATTATTATTAAAGCTAACACAGCCTTGTAATGAGGACTTGAACTCAAACCACTGAAGAGCAACGTTCTCAAACAAGCAAATAACTTTTTTTTTTTTGTTTGCCCCCCCCAAAAATGACAGGATACTTAAAAGGGACTTTGTTCAAGTTAAAAAGAAACAGCAATCACTTTCTAGCCTTATGTTCCTAACTAAGCAGAGTAGTCAGAGCTCAGTTTAAGACATCTGAATGTGATGCAATACATTTGAGTATTATTTTATTGACACTATTTTATTTTTTTTACTTTCTTCCTTAAAAATAAAAGCAGTTATTTAAGGGGATGTGTCAGGGAATGACAGAAGATGGTTCGGAAACAGCACTCTCTGTTTCTGCTATTTTTTCCTGTCTGCTGCAAGAATCATTTCAAACCCCTGACCCCAGTATTTCACTGGTATGTCATCCACTGGGGGTGAAGGACAGGTTTATTTTCTCCCTGAATCCCCATTTTTAACCTCTTTCTCTTATGTTCTCTGCACAGTCTAATTTGGGACTCCCATGCAGTAGCAGACAAATAATTCCATTTTTCTCGGCTACCACTGGTGAGTCAAACAAGATTCAGAGTTGTCCTCAGCCCTATTCATCCCCCTAAGAGAGAAGGTTTTATACCACAATAGCAGGTTTGGGTAAAAACTGAAGTGTGGCCTATCTTTTTGTGATGTTCATAAATTGAACCCTTGTCAGCCTGCACTGAAACATTTCATTTAAACATTTTCTAGTGTCGATAAATACCCGTGAGGGATTAGATAAATACAGCAAAGCCCGTTTAAGTTCGGAGTGGACAGAGGGGAGGCAGCTAATACAGCGTTAATGCTTCTAATATCTTTCTCCCATTTAGCACAGGGTAATTTCAGGCTCTCAGAAGAAGACAGCTTGCTCAGCCTCTCTTCATGAAACAGGCAAACCTGCAAACCTTTCCCACACATCACAGACGGCAGACAAGGACGACAGAGCACTGCAGGGAGCCCGCTCTTCTTTTGTGTGGACTTGTGCAACGGTGAGTTCAGTGTGCCCAAAGTGACTGCAACGACCTAAAGGAGCTTTTAACAGCAGATTCTTCCAAAAGTTATACATTCATAACTACAGTGAAATAATTCGCGTTACCAGTAATTGCTCGCAAAAGAGGTCTGAACAATGCATGAGCCCTCTCTAAAAGCCTCTGCTGGCATGATTGGTGTCAAGGGCTGGCCTTGCACTTTTGCAACAAAAGTGTGTTTTCAGAAGACAGAATTTTCCAGCTAATACCGTGGGCAACAGAGCTAGTAATAGAACAGCCCCTCCTGCTTGTGCAACATGGAGATGGCTTGGAAACAGCGTAGCAACCCAATTTCCGACTACTGCTGTGATAATGGACTGGTTTCAGCCTCCGGTATAAAGTGAAATGTTAGCCTGAATGGTTATCAGAGAGGATGAGGACGCTCTGGGACTCCACCTGAATCCAGGTGTTGCTACACACTGAGAATGGGATGCAGGAAGGACAATTCTTTTGAGAGACTGTGTACAGCCAGATCTCATCACAGAAAATTACCAAGGCAGAGAAGAGATGTACAAAAATGACACCATCATCACGGTATTAAAGCCGTGTTAGGCCTTGCAGCTGATTCATGTATTTTTAGGAGTCAGGGAAAGCAAGATGACACTGAATCCTGACACTCTGAACAAGAACACAGCTTAAGCACATTTGTCACCAAAAAAAAAAAAAAAAAAAAAAAAATGGAGCCTCTTCTTGATGCAGACCATGAAGTTTGCACGGAAACCCAGAAAGACTTCCCTTTCTGAGAAGGAATGGGAAATAAATGTGGTGCACTTCAAATTATATTTCACAAGTAATAATGTTTCAGAACTTGACTCTGAAACTTTTTATAAGATTAAATTTATTTAATTAAAAACACTAAAGAGAAGAAAATGAAAGTTTTATTCAATCAGGAAAAGTAAGTCCGTAAGAGCAATTTCAAGCCCACTTTTGAACAATCTTCTTTTGATGAAGATAAAGAAAATAAAAAGCAAATTAAAAGTCCTGGACTACATTCTTATTTAAAAGTATTTTTTCTTTCAGCTAGTGATCTTACAGTCAATATTTCACTCAGCTCTAGGACCCAAAGAGAACTGCCTCAAGTATTTGCTCAAAGGACTAAACAAAATCACTTGTTTAATTAATGTGATTTTCTAAGAAGAGCAGCCTCAATACATTCGAGAATAGCAATGTCTCTTAAGACAGGTTTCTTCACAAGCTCATCTTAAGAAGATTTCTCTGTAGTTCTTTCCTATGCATATGTGTTCCAAGAAACACTTAATGAGCTTCACAGAGTTCCTCAAGAAAAAAGTAGTCTAACTACTTGCTTTCCAGATTTCTATTGAATTCCTTATTAATTAACATATTAATGCTCTGTTTTCTTAAATTTAACTTTAAAGAACGCAAAAGAACTTTTCAAATTCAGTCATGAGACAAGAATGTTAACAGCTTTTTTCACTCTACTAATTCATACACTCATTAAAATTCCTGAGGTTTTTAAGAAGAAAGATAGCAATGACAATGTTACTATTTTTAAAACAAAATCCACTTGACAAACTAAGAGCTTTCCTTGCTGGTTCCTCTGGACTTTTTTATCTGACAGAAATTAAGCCCAACTTTTGTTTTAATCATACAAATAGTTTAAAGCACATACAAAACCAAGTAAATCTTTATGGTCTTCTATCCAGCTATGTGTCCACCACTGGAATGCTGGCAGCGAGCCTGAAGATTCTACACTGTCACCAGTCTCCTGTATGAAGTGCTGTGTTTCTTCTCTCCATGCCTCGCTCTCCTCTCCCAACCTTCATACACGAATCTGGTCTGTTTGAAATAGCCCCTAGCGATTAATCTACTATGGGAGCATCAACACCGGTCCTTCAGTTTGGATCCAAAGTGGACTTCTTAAGTCAGTCTTTCAATTCTCCCCATGACAGAGCTCTGGTTGTGCCACAGTGCTATCTCAGACCATGAACTGGAACTCAAGGCCAGGCTGGATGGGCTCTGAGTGACCTGGTCTCATGGGAGATGCCCCTGTCCATGGCAGGGGGGTTGGAACTGGATGATCTTTAAGATCACTTCCAACCCAAACCATTCTATGATTCTATGCAGTCCAGCTGCAATGAGACTTTCAATTTATGGGACCAGAGTTAAGCTAGCCCCAAGTGAAAATAAAGACACACACACAGAAATATATACAGGGTGGAGAGCAGTATACAGCTCCAGGTGTTACCTGGAGAGAAGGATCCACAAAGCAAACAGAAAGAAGTGTCCACTGATACACCCATCTGAATAACACTCTCTCCTGCAACTTTTTCTTCTTGCCTGCACCAGATGCAGCTTCTTCTTAAAATTCAGTATCCCTGTAGGGGACGCTGTATAGGGCGCACCCTGTATAGGGCAAATCCTATATAGTCAGAACCACAATTTTGCTTTACATTACCATGAACCTCTGGGGTTCTTTACTCTAGCAGGGCTTTGTTTTCACTCTGATCTAACTTATCCATTCAATGCATATTTTATTTTAGATGCAGATAGAGAAAACAAATCTGCGCTCTGCTGGTCACATGACTTTTCAGAAGACAGCCACGATCCAGCTCCTCCAGCGCCGTTTCTGCTCCTGCCTGTTAGCCCCAGCTTGCACATCACCTTTCCAATGCCCACAGAAGCCTGTTTTTCCTCTTTCCTGTGGGACATCTGTGATAAGCTTGCCCTTTTCCTCACTTCCACTACCCAAGGAAAACTAAGATGTCTTTCCTGGATAAGGCTGCTGCCTATGAGATTTAGTACAGGCTTACCTTAGGTGCTATATTTTTCTTCAGAAATGAAGCTAGAAAGAAAAGAAGAATTTCATAATGTTCAAGTGGGGAAGAATAAAAACCTTCCTCTTGCGGCTCAGGCAGCAGAATAAAGCACTGTGATTTGAACAGTCCTTCTGTCACTACAGGCCACTGTGTGTCTACAGTCTCCACTAAGAAATTACAGAACAAAGATAATACATGGTTAATAGAGTGACAGTGATTTCAAACAATTACCATCAATTCTGTATTGGTGATCCCACTCAGAACCAGGTAGGGGTAGATTTCTATATGGAAAGTACCAGTAAACTGTTCCAACACAGATCCATACTCCCGTCTGGTATACCTGAAGTCATTAAGACCGAAGTAAGGAAATCTCTTTCCATGATTAGTTCACACATTTTCTAGTTAGGAATAGGAAGTTTGCAATCATCATTTTCAAACTAAACCAGACTAACTTTCTTTGCTTGACGTGAACCTTCAAAGCCACATTTTTCTGAAGAACACGAGTTTCTACCAAGACAATGAAGCGTTTTCTAAAAAAACCAAGGAACAAGTGCAGCTCTTGAAATGACTTATCAGGTCATCAGTAATGACTAATGAATCAGTCAATCAAATGCAGAAAGGTCTAATATTTCCACCCTTCCCCCCCACTTTTTGTTTCATTTTGTTTGCACGTTCCACAAGCTGGAAACAGATTTGTCTGCTGAAGAAATGAGATTCAAAGTAGACAGCCCTATGAGTATTCTAGACTTTATCACTGTATGCATTTTGGAGCTATCTGCAGTAAGCATCTTCCTCATGACTTTCGTCTTACTTGCTGTTCAGCTATACCTTGCTCAACCTTGTTTACTTCTGTTGGCTGACAACCACTATACAACCTTTCAGCATTGAAGACCATGTGGATTAATAAACAGGTATAAAAATTCTGCAGGCTCCACTGCCCAGAAATCACAGTTGTCAGTTTTACAATTGTTCGGTCACTTCAGAAACCGCTACAGTCCTTCTCAAAATGTACCCGCACTCTCTGAAGTTCTAACAAGAAGGACAAGAGATGCTGTAAACAAGATACCCAAGGCAATAGTTTTAATTTTTTTCCTTTTTGTTTCTTCAATAGTTTATACTGTTTCCTCTAGTTTGGTTCTTTACCCATGTAATCTTACTTGAGAGACTAGCCCTTTCTCCATGACTGAATCCGTCTGCAGAATGTAGCTACCAGGACGTCCTACAGTCAGCCAGCCCGGGCGGACACCAATAACTCAACACAATAGTCTCAATTTCCATTGGCCTCTGAGATTAAATTATATGTCACCAACATCCTCTCAGATTTAGGACAAGTAACATCAAACAACACTTTCTTTCAGATCAACAGTGTCCAGATAAAAGAAAAAAGAAGCAGCCACAGAGAATAAATCAGTTTCAACTAGAAAGGAAGGCAGAACTGCAGCTATATGAAGTGCAAGCACAAAATCTGTTGGGGCAGGAGGACCAGTAAAGCTCTCAGGATGTGGATTCATATTCATGTGAATAACAACCGTATGTGAAGAGCCTGTACAGATTCTGACAAAGAAAATCTTTCAGGTCACCACGCAAGCTGTTCAATGTAAAGCTACTGCCTGTAAAATAAAAATGTGTTTACATAATACTAAAAGTTTAAATGTACCTTAAATGTGCTATAGTGCCTTGGTATAGGGAAAAAAAACCAGATGGAGCTTTCTCTAGTCAAACCTCAACTTGAAAGACACACGCCTTGTAGAGCTGAAGCTTAGTTGGTGGTTCACTTCATGTCCTTCATGTAAAATATTCTGTCACTTTTAATTTTGTATCTTGTTTACTTTCTCTGTTACAAAAGAACTGGGACTTGTTTTTAGCAGCTCTGATTAAGTTTCTATTGATTTTTGAGATAGGAAATGGAACTTTCAGATTTCCCACATGAATTTAAAGCAAGTCAGATATTAACCTCGAGGTAAAACATCTGCCATGACATTCAAAGACTAGACAAGTACTATCTTACTGAAAACAGCATCTGTGCTCAAAGCTCAGAGCTTGGGATTTGTATTTCGAGAACAATGCAAGCAGTAGGATTGTATTTTTATATGTGTAAAACCACACAAATACAACCACTTTTATTCAAATTTACACTCACTCTCATGCGCATTATCACACACGGATGAAAACAGCCTTTATATACAGATGCTTTAACTGTTACAGCTCTTAACTATTAAAGCCCTAATGGCTCAAGTGAGCTAGAGATGGTGTCAAGGGGAATTATGAAGGAAAAAAAAAAACCCACCTTAAGAGATGGAGCTGAAACATTCTAGTTCTTTTCCATCTTGTGAAACATCTGTGATTCTTACAGCTTGCTGGCTGAAATGTATACCTGCCTGACAAACTAGAACGTGCCAACTATTTAATCCAACAGTCAAGAAAAAGGAACACTGGCAGTGGTATTTATGGACTTTAAAAAGTGAATTATGCCTACTATGTTATCCTTACAAGACTGATCCCACTGAGCTTCGCATGTGCCTGGAGACAAACATAGACCCTTCCTTGGCAACAGAAGTACTCTGCAGCTGTTTAACCTCTGGTCAGTATGCTCAGTCCTATCAAGAAGACAGTTGGTCAATGCATTCACACGCCCTTGACCAACCGAATAGAACACTTTTGTAATGCATAAAGAAGAAAAAAAATTATGCCTTTATAAATTACTTAATCTTTCAGTGATGAAAGTTAGCATTAAAGCTGTCCCCAAGAAGACAGTAAATTAAAGGATGTATGTGAGGAATTCTAGGAAATGCTCTAATCCAAGAAAACCAGCTTCCCATGGGATCAAAACATTATACAGAAGCTGGAAAATATAAAACTAATCAAATAATTTGCACGAACTTGAATTCTAGAAAGAATCACAACTACTGTAGACCAGGTAAATCGCCCTGAAGAAGGCCTTTTAAAAAGCCCTTTTGGGAACATGGAAGCCCACCAGTATTAAACTGCCAAGTTATATTGAATAACAGCTGCCCCAAGCACCCAGCCACAAAAGATAAAGGTCCACACTTTAAGAGCAGGTTAAAACCAACAAAGAAAGATAAAGAATATTTATCATCTATTATTACTTCCTGAAAGTTGGCATTATGCCTGTATTCTGCATGTCAGTGAGAAGAGTAAAATCTTTTAAGACCCCCTCATACTTCCAAACTGTGATCACATTGGCTGGAAAACTGGAAGTGTGCTGTCATTTTCCCCAGCAGTGATTCAGGAAGCCACAGGTTTTCATTGTTCGATACAAGGCACGCTATTTTGCCCCAGATTTATCAAAAAGGATGAAACTATACTGAAAATCAGACCTCACACCACTGATTAAAATAAATGCACTATGCTTTTCCACAGCAGATGACAGATGTGAAAAGGATTGTGTGTGTGTGTCAAAGATTGTATGCGTTGCAGAACGCATAAAAGATAATAAATACACAGCATGAGAAACAGCACTGCTAATTTCCGATGTGCACCTGTAATAGAACATTTGCATGGCAGCAGTACCAGTACTCCTACCACTGTGTGTGTGGGATTGCACTTCCCAAATGACCCAGCCATTAAAACAGATGGATGAAATGAAGCACTTCATTTTGAAAAAAAACCTTACAAAAATACTGTGGGAAATGATCTCATACATTTCTAGTACTACTGAATTCTTCATCACAAAGGAACTTAAACTTGGAATCAAATTTTTGTGGTTTTTTTGTATTATCATATTACGATTTTATTTGGTGACTGCCTCTGTAAAGCTTGCAAAGCAACCAGATTAAGACTAGAGATGTCCTTAGGCAGCAAAAACTTTCTAGAAAGGTGGTTTCCACCAGAACAGCTTTGTGATGTCGACATTGGCGTTTCCAAAGATTGGGTACTCCTCTGACTTTGCCAAAAAATGGCAATCAGCATTTTTTCCTCCACAATGGAAGGTAATCCTTGGATTGGAGCCTATCTATGTACAGAAATGTATAGAACATCACCATGCTATATATCCACGTTCTGCAGGGCCTAATATTTAGCAAACTATATATTGCCCCAGTCGCAGGTAATCCACACTCTTCTGGTAAAGATCAAATCCTCACCTGTTCCTTCAGCTGGATTTTGTCAGCAGTGTCTAGTTCTGCCTCTAGGACAGCCTTAATACCACCCTTCTCCAGCCACAACAAAACATTCCTACTGAATTTATATAGATGTACTGGAAAGACTCAAAGCATCGGAACAGCCAGTTAGGGTTGCTAGGTATTACCAGAGTCTACTGAAAATGAATAAATAGAGCAAAAAGAATAAACAAATAATAAATAAAAATGCTGCTTTAAATCTTCAATTGAATTAGACTAAGCCACATTTGAATTGCACATCTGAACAGCCAGCCCATTTATAGTCACTTCTGGTGAGCATTCAGTTTACAGGCACAGATGTTCAGGGAAAATACATTTTAATCTCAGGATGAGATCATTTAAATATAGCCTTCTGTGAACATTCATACCAGTCAGGGAACAAAAAAACACCAATCAAATTATATGACTAATCATTTGTAAGCTGGGTACATATCTGTATTTGAATTTCAGATACCAATCTGAAAGAAGTGCCTCAAAGCTTTAAGGAACATCCAGGACAAGGGCTACGTGTGCAGGGAACCTTTATTAAAGGCAAAAGAGATACCCATCTTGACATGGATGGCTTAATACTAATTAATAAAAGAATTAAAAAAAAAAGATATAGTAAAGAACTAAATGGACAGTTTTCTGGATTCTCTGTTGAGAATATGAGACTTTGATGTTCGATAATGTTTCTATAAAAAGCAGAGATTGGAACATTAATGAATGGAAATTAATAAAGAAATGACTTCATCTGAATAAAGAGTAAGAATTGGATCCAGTAGAAAGAAATACATCTTCCACAGATGTTCTTCAGGCTGGAGTGATTCAGATGCTTTGATTTTCAAGTCTAATAAGTCTCACTGCAGTCTGGTAGTTGACAAGTAGCCCTTTTCAACACTTTCCTACTGGATTATCCTTTCCCAAGTAGCTCCCCTGTTCTCCTGCTCTCAGTGAGCTGAGGTTATGGGTGTCTGCAGTTACAATTGCTGTTTCACAACTGCTACCACTTCCTATTTCTCCACCGGGAGTGCAGTCAGACTACTCTGAGCCCACTGTCTTCTCCCCACATACTGTCACATTGAAACCCGGAGGACACACTGGAGTCCTTTCAGATAAATGCCAAAACCAGACAAGGCATACAAGTAGAAAGAGGACAGCAGAAATTCCTTTGCAGAAAGCCATTTTCTATGAGAGATGACAAATTACTATTTCAAACGTAAATAAGTTGGGAAATACTTTTAAAAGATCAGAGTAAAAAGTGAAGTGTATTTTGAAAAAAACCCCGAACATATTACAATATAAACCAGGAAGAAAAACAATCCCAAAATATTTCTGTCTACATGGAAGGTAATTCAGCTGCTTTCCTGAAATCCTACTCTGAGTACAAAGCAATACTCAAGTTCCTTTGCCTTTTCTTTCACTTCTGTCCATGGGAACAATGTTAATACATGAGGATATTGTTAAGCCTAAGGTTTGGAAAGCATTTTGTGATCTTCTATTTGGAAGTTCCAGAAATGGTAAAACCACTCTTACCATTTTACCTTGACTTCACAAAAGATTAAAATGCACTGTCATGCAGTGTGGATTATTATGTTAATTAGACAGAGTTTTGATTCTGAGCAAAGGTGTTTTTAAACAGAGTGCCGCACACTCTTACAACATCTTCTGACAACTTTCAGTGAAAATGGACATATTCTCAGGAACCTATACAGAAGATACTTCTGTGGTTAACCAAGTGCATAGGAGAAAGTGCTCAAATGCTGGGACACATCCAACTTGTTCTAATCAGTGTCACTGCTGGCACCATGCAAGCTTTCAATCCAGGCATCGTACACTGTTTCTAAAGTGCTTTACCAACAAACGGCGTGGAGTGCTAGGACCATATATACTTAAGACAAAGTCTAAATCAGTAAGGTATTGAGCAGCAAATACATACAAAGTTACTTTCCTATCTCTTTTTGTTGGTTTGAAAAGCTCAGGGTTCCTTGATTAATCCAGAAGGGACTATATTCTACCCCGGAGAATGAACAAGGTGTCTCTACAGAAAAACCAATGAAGGGAAATAAGTATCTTATTAAGGGAAGACAAAAACTTTAGTCTTAATTCCATAAGGAATGACTTAGTCTTATTTTTCTAGATAGTCTCACCTTGAATTAACAAAACCAAAATACTTGTCAGAATAAGAAATCTGCCCGGCTGCCTATGGCTCATTTTTGGCATTCACTTCCCAGAGATACACAGAGTAAATGAAAAATCTGAGACATGTTTTAAAGCCCTGTGTATGAATAAGAAAAAAACATGCTGGATTTTGTTGCTTTGGTTATTCACAGAATGCTGTTATTTAATTTCATGCAAAGGAGGCATAAAACACTCTTTTCTTAATTAGTTCTTGATACAGTTTATCTGCTTTTATGAGGGTTTGTCAGCACAGCATGAATCAGAATCATAGAAGACCACTACTTAACTTGAGTTTACGCATGATTCGTCTTAAAAACCAGCTTGGTTTGAATTGTCGGATCGCAGAGTAATTGCAGGCACTGTTGACTTTTCCTATAGAACAGGTCAAATGTGACTGGGATGCTCCCTTTTCAAGTGCAGTATTTATCACTGGGATGACAAAGCTTCACAGTATTTAAGACCATAAATGGCACACATTTGCAGGGATTTCTGTTAGTAAGTTTGCAAATCATTTAGCAGTTGAAAACCAGAAATGGCAATCAAATACAAATGAGGGGGAAATACCAAATGAGCTTCCACTGCTATATTATTTTGTGGATTATAGATATTGCCAGCAGTAATCTCAAACTCCCGAAGTGCTGCTTATAAGAGCAATTAACTCTCACAACACCCTTGTGGAGAAGGTAAAATTACCTTTGCCTGCCTTGGGCACGCTGCTATTCTTTGGCCACAGACTAGCACCTGGACTGGAAGGTTTCATGCTGGAAATACCTGCTGTTCCTCTGGGAAGGGAGGAGAATGATGAGTCAGCTCCCCGACGCTAAGCAGGCAGAACCAGCCTGCACCCCTGTCACCTACTTCAGCATTACAGCACTGCCTTCCGAATCCTGCCTGCTGCTGCACAGGTTAACAGGATCTGCCTAGACTCAGAAAAGATGTTGCTTTGTAATTATAGAGCTAATCTAAACAAAATGAAGGAAAAATAGTTTTCCATTTCTATTTCCCCTGCAATATTTTGTGCACTGTAACCATACGTATGCTTTTGGAATGCTGCAGCGATGGGAAAGGCGTTTCTCTTGTGAGGGTTATGGTTTCTTCCCAGGGAATCCTCAACTGCTTCACATTCATGGGCATGATCCTGCGAGTGCTGGCATAAGGGAACCCCTGCAGCTCCGGTGGGAGATCTGCTCGAGAGCTTTCAAAGCTTTTAACAATATTAGACTGTAACAGCCCCCTGAGGAGTCTGTGAACAAGCCAGCCAATATATGGAGCACAGCGAACCACTACTCTTAGCAAATGTGTCACAGGATCTTTTATCCATGATGAGTAGACAGACTCTTTGAGAATGAGTCATCCTAGACACATACACAATCCCAGCAATTCCTCCACTCTCCAGCGTAAGCTCTGCCACACAGGGACAACGTGGCACTAAGTTCTTTGTCAACAGGGACATGAAATATGGGGTGCTGATAAGTGCCACTGCTTTTAAAAGAGAAATTTAAAGAGTAATCCTAACATTTAACTAGGGTAAAACTCTTTACATCCAGAACTTTGGCATAAGCCTGAGACACGCTTGCAGAGCCATAAAGTGAGTGAGACCAGTTCCAAATTTCAGGGAGGGTACACAGTGTGTTTTGCAAAATATTATCTGAAGTTTGAATCTAGAAAACTTATTTCAGACACCAAAGATTAAATTGCTTTAAGATCTACAATGCTTCATGTAGTTATTATTTTACTCAAGCACAGTGTGAGGCTTGATGCTACAATGCAGAGATTCATTTGTGCCGTGCTAAAAAAAGAATCTTGTTCTGTGTATCTCTGAAATAACTGGGTGAAAGAATGCCTTCAGTACAACCAATCAGAGTTTTTCATCAACTTAGAGAGTCAAGATTTCACCAGATGCCTCCACAACTGGGTATGAAGCCTTATGTAATGCCTGTCCTTTCTAGGCAAATATATTTCAAGTATTTCATTCATGGCATGCCAGCTTGTCACATATCTGCCCCAGATGTAGGAAGCACATATATTATTTACACTTTTAGAATTTAAACCGTGCAAGTACTGTTACTGTCAAACTTTGACTATGGAATGAAATATAGGAAGTCAACATACCTTCAGTTTTCCCTGATGACAAAATGCAAGGAAATACACACTAAAAATAGACTACATTATTAAAATATTCAACACACATCATGAAACTATTTGACTCAGTATTTAAATAGTTAACGGTGACTACAGACCCACACCAAACTTTGTGCCTTTCATCAACTGGCCTTTCGAGTGGTATCATATAATGATCCTCCAGTGTGGCAATAAGAATACAGTAACTGAGTGTCTACAGGTACTTCTGCTATAGCCCAAAGACTGGCCTTTCGTACCAATTTTTCTTTAACTCAGTTACAATTCTGGCTGATTCAGTAACATACACAGAAAGCTTACTTATAAACACCTATACGAGGAGAAGAAAACTAAGCACTGGCCAAATGGAAGCTGTGCAATGCCAAGCATGTTACAACCAACCCCCAGGTTCTACACAATAGGGTGCTCCTTACCATCTGAATCAAAAGCTCTTTCCTTGGACATGGCTTTCTGGTGCACTGGTGGTAACTGGCTTTTCTTATTCCTGTAATGATCAGGGGTCTCATTAAACATCAGGGTCTGCAACCTGCCTAAATTATTCCAAACAATACAGGAAAATCCCGATTATGTCCTTCTTGAGGAAGGACAGAAAATAAAACAGTAATTCCAGTGAGTAGCATATATGCTACTGTAATATACTTTTTCTAAATATAATATGTAGATGCTATTGATATACTTGAGTCTGCAGTGTACACACGCTCATCCTTCCATCCACAGAAATTCCATCTGTCCCTTCTTGTGTATGACTGTCTACAGCTCTTCCACTCTGCTTTAAAATGGATTGCTCAAAGGACTGATAGACCATCTGTCTACAGTTTCTTCAGCAATTCTTTTCTCTGTGTTACAGGGATCTTCTAAAATTAGACTCCTCTTTGGGGTTTCATCAACTTTGACTGCCTATCAGTATTTAGTAGACAGTCATGAGTGTGCTGTTAGCTATGGCCTGAGAACACCAAGAAGAGGAAAGGTGATAGAAACGCACTGTGGGTCAGATTTTCCCCTGGACAAACCTTGAGCAAAGTTATTATTTTCTCATGCATCGTAGATCCTAACCCTTTGCTGCCTTCCACAGCCTGTACCAGGTACTTCTGTGCTCTAACTCCCAACATTGAATTTAGACATCAAATATACTGTATTATCACCTTCTGCAAACTGAGGAATGTCACATGCAAACCGTCCAGCTTCAGCTGCCGTTTGATACCACACAATTCAAGAGGCCTTGAGCTAGGAGTCATGTGAAGGGCTATTTCTGATCAAATATACAAGGGGTACAAAGCTAAGAAGCCTTCTCTTGCACGTGAAAAGGACAACGGCGCAAATGCTGAATTTGATTTGTGCAATGTCATCTGGTCTAATTTTCCCATGCTACTTCAGTGAAAACTGAAACCCAGATAGCAATAGGTATTATCGAGTTAGTTGACAGAAGAACTTTGCATAATACCCTTTTTTTAGAATAAGAGGATTTTGTTGCTGGGAGCCATCCCTTATTATTGTTACGATGTCCTTTGTTGTACATGAATAAACTCCATCCAAACATATCGTTAGCACTGACACAACTTAGGGCTTCTACTTTTTTCTTTCAACATACTATGAGTTTCCATCTAGAACATGGCACAAAGAAAAATGAAACCTTTGTGTAGAATAACAAACATTGCCATAGAAGTCCATATAGTATTTCTGCTTTACATCATGTTTCATTTATCATCTGGAATTAGGCTTTTGAAAGAGAAGGAAAAGCAGCTTTGCAGTTCAGTACTTTTTCTAGTCTCTTCTTGCAATAACAAAATTGCTTAATGTCATTTCAAGTTCATCCTGTTCCATACACACATGTACGCGGAGCTATGGGTAATTCACTTACACAGTTCAACATCTCCTTTGTCACAGATGGTAAATGTGCAGATTTTTCCCTCAAGGAAAGAAACTCTTTTATAAAATAATTGTATATTCTGCTCATTTTTTTTCCCTTCACTGATGCTCTTGTATTGTTATTATACCCTGTCAGGCTGGTAATTAGCATTCAGGCTCCATCTGACACAAACGCAGCTCTCAATCCTCCTTAAAAATCCCTTAGGACACACATGATAAGTAAAATAATGTGAGAAACTAAAGGGGGAAAAGTACTAAAAAAAATTATATATATATAAAAAAAAAGATAAAGAAAGAACGAATAAAAAACATGAGACAGTGAATAACCACAGACTGCTTTTGTCATGCAGTAAATGCATGGCTCTTGTTCAGTGAACTGCACGGAGCTAATCCTGCTGTGTGGAATAAGCTTTCAGAATGCTCCAGCTGTCCACCTGCCGTTCTCCTTTGCTTTTCCTACACAAAGATCTATATCCTCTTCCCAGTCTCACCTTTGTCCCAAACTTCTAAGGAACCCACTGTACCTGGGTTTCCCTCTTTTACTCACAGTGCTTGCCCCTCCTCCTTTTTCAGGTCTCTCCAGTGAATAAACATTTCTTTTTTCGGATCAATCATTATTCCTTGGAACGCTCCGTCACACGTGATACTTAAAGGTATTGTATTGTTCTGAACTACTCTAACTAGATTCTATCACTCTTGGTAAGATGTTATTGTGACCTTGAAGCTACGTGGACAGACCAGAATTCTTCCATATTCATAGAATCATAGACTTGTCAGGGTTGGAAGGGACCTTACAGATCATCCAGTTCCAACCCCCCTGACATGGGCAGGGACACCTCCCACCAGAGCAGGTTGCTCAGAGCCCCATCCAGCCTGGGCTTAAACACTTCCAAGGATGGGGCTTCCACCACCTCTCTGGGCAACCTGTTCCAGTATCTCACCACCCTCATGGAGAAGAAAGTCTTCCTAATGTCCAACCTGAATCGACCTCTCTGTAGCTTTAATCCATTCCCTCCAGTCCTATCACTGCCTCACAGCCCAAAAAGTCCCTCAGCAGGTTCCTTGTGTTTAATGGAGTTGTTAACATCCCAGACTGGGATGTTGTGCAAAACACTCCACCTGTAACATTCAAATGTCCAACACAACCAGCATCCGACACAAGCAGCATCATACTGAGAAAGCAAACAGCACAGTCAGCTCAGAAAGCTGCCTCCTTCCACTTTTTTTTAGTGGGACTGATGCTCAAACCCTTTCTGTTTCTCCATGTCACAGAAGCTTTTAGGATTATTTTCATTATTCAGAGTGCTTTCTCCTCTCACACTAATAGCTTCATCTTTTACTAGGTAAACCAAGGAGGAGGATTAAGGATTCTGTTAGTCTGGGATTTATGGCTACAATGGATTTAAACACATGAAAACTGTCTGCAGCAGCATCCAGGAAGGAACTATTATATACCCAAATCAGGAAACAAACTATTAGTGCTGGATTTTCTGCTTTTTGCAGTAGAAGCAAAGCTGTGCCTCCTCCGGACCTCTAACTTCAACCTGTCTAGAATGTTTATTTACTACCAAGATAATAAGACAACCTTCAGAACACATTTCTGCAGTATCTTCTCACACGTTCACATATTCCATGTAGCAGAATTCCCTTTTCCAGAGATACAAAAGAGAGACCTGCTGGAAGAACTGAGAGGGACGAATGTTCAGACTCGACACTGCTACTTAGCCCAGAGGCCATATGGTTCTCAGTTGCGTCTGTGTAATTTTAGGTGGCAATATATCACCATGTCAGGTGATATCTCAATGACATTTCATCTCAGTGCTTCCCCCACAGTTCACATCATGGACAGGAACCATTTTTCACAGAAGGTGTATACTGTATAAATAGCAAGATGTATTTGCATCTGAGTATAGAGATGTTAAATTGTGCTGGGCAACTGGCTTGACAGTACAGTACCAATGTTTTCTGGCAATGGCTCTGGCCTTTAGCATTCTCCTAACAACTTTGAGAATAATCCTAAACAGCCTCTGGAGAAGCAAGTGAAGGCAACAAGAATGACGACAATGCTGTCCGCTCCAAAGGCACCCCATTTTGTGGAGGAAAACCCCTGGGATGTCCACTTTTTTAGCTCTTGGGCAGATTTCTTGGAGGACCGAATGGTTAGGCTCTGAACGAGCAGTAGCCTCAGTGTATCAAAATGCCTTGTTTGCAGATATTTTAAACCCTACTTTCTCTTTCTTAAATTCCAGAAACATTTTAGACTATGGATTTAACATCTGCCTAACTTTCTACCTTGAATGTTCTCCTAGATGACTGGATAGAAATTTCTGACTACTGAAAGCAAGAATCTGTATCACACTTTTCCCATGTTTGATCACACTTCTTTTATCATGTATTTGAAAAAGCACATCTATATAATATCACATTTCTCTGGACAGTGCACTGCCACAGTAAAACAACCTACCAGAGAGTAATCTTCTTTCACAAAACACCAATCTTCTGGTGCCTTCAAGGCAAAAGATGTAGGCGTCCCAGTTCTCCAAGTAGCAAGGGAAAATTATAGATTTATTGAGGGCATAAATACACCTTTGCTAACCAATCACTTCCTTTCATTCTAATGGCAACCTGTGGCTCCTCCAGCTATTAATAAAAACCCCTGTGCCCCATACCAGGAAAAAATGCTGACTGTGCTAGAGTAAGTGAGCCAATACATTGTCCAAGCATGTAAATACATTAAGTGACAGCATAATTAATCCTTAGTACATAATCAATGAGGAACAGTAAGGTCTTGTGAAAAATTGAAGACATCAGAATAAGACTGAATTTTCTCCGAGCTAAGATGTGGAGTCACTAGTCAATGAATCCTCCCTCAGGAGACTGTTACAAATACAAAGAACCAGCTCAAGGACAGCAAGAGTTGTAAATTGAAAGCTATAAAAAAAAAAAAATATATATATATATAACGATTGTGCCAGCATGTTTATAATTTATAGGTTGGAGTTACAGGTGAAAAATAGGGGTTAGCAGCCTGTTATAATCTGAACTTGAGTCAGTAAAGCACCGCAGAACCACTAAATCACCACTTCTCTCACTGCACCTAGTTTAAAAATATAGAATAAAACTATCGGACAAAGCCTCTTCTTTTAGGGTTTGAAGCTGGATACCAAGCTGTTCAAAGTTAGAGCGCTACTGGGGAGTCCAGCAAAGGGAAGCTCTTAATTTTTGTTACAGTCTTTTTTTCCTTGCATTGGGCACTTGCCATGAAAGTACAAAAAGCACAGGGGTCTTTTTGTTATAATTGAGGCAGGCAAGAAAATAAGAGGTCCATTTCACGTTAAATGTTGGCTTTCAATAATTTAATTCCATTTTGATAATCTAATTCAAGGCACTGAAAAAAAGTTTGAGTATGCATTTTAACCGACTGGAAACAGAGCCTTTAATCCTATGCAGTGCTGAGTAACTCTGAGCTTCCAATTCCCTTCTCCCGGTGGGTGTTGAGGTCAGCGCTGACTGCAGAGCAAATTGGACTCAGGGAGGACTCTGTCCTTTGCAAATCGGGGAGGCTGCCTCAGCCTCTGGACTGTTCCACAAGGGTTTATAGCAAGGTGTCAGGCTGCTTCTTGGAAGTGACTCCCCCTTAGGGAAAAGGGAATTAAACGGAGCAACTCTGCGTGCATTTGCTAATAACTGCACAGATAGCAGTACACCACTTGTACTTTTTTTTTTTCCCCCAGCCATTCATCTTTCAAAGTTTGCCATGCTTCCCATGAGCAGAGCACTCATTCTTGCCAATCAGCCTTGTTACATCCTTTACAGTGTATAGGAAGCTACTGGAGTACGAGATGTGAAAGATGAACCTGTACCTATTCAGACTTTCCCTTAAAGACAAAGTACAGCTATAAATACTTAATAATTAAAAAAACTTCTAAGTAACCCTCAAGATACTGCTTGTTTATCTGACACTATCACCATTTCAGCTGCAACTCCCCCTCCCTTACAACAGACAGATCGTATTCCTCAGCCATCATGATCTGAATTTAACCTCAACTTTGAAATACCAATTAGCACCCTGTACTCTTGGCCCATGAAAGGACGTGAAAAACTTTCCTGAGAGAATTACTTCTCTATATGGTGTATCTTTGATTTAAATTCCAACAATTTTCTATGGGCATTTTTCATTGTTAAATACGCCCAACAAAGTATAGCTGCAGCATTAATGGTAACTAAAAATTATTATTAGAAAAAATATAATCTGGAAACTCATGTAGATCAATGTTGTGGTTTAACCCTGGGCAGCAACTACACACTACACAGCCATTCGCTCACTCCACCACCAGCCCTCTGGCAAGGGAGAAGTAGTAAAACTCATGGGTTGAGATAAAAACAGTTTAAAAACTAAAAGAAATTTAGTAATAGTAATAATGATAAATACAGTAGAAATAATAATAAATAGAATAATAGCAATACTAATGAAAAGGAAGGGGAAAAAAAAAAAAAAGAAATAAAACCTAAGGAAGACAAGCGATGTGATGCACAATTCAATCGCTCACCACCCACTGAATGATCGTCCAGCTGGGATCTGCTCCCCCTGGCCAGCTCCCCCAGTTTATATACTGGGCAAGACATTCCATGGTATGGAATAGGCCTTTGGCTAGTGCAGGTCAGCTGTCCTGGACGTGCCTTCACTGGCAGAGCACAGGACACTGCAAAATCCCTGGACTTAGGGTAAGCACCAGCTAGAAACAACTGAAACATCCATGTGTTATTAACAGGAATCTGAGACTAAATCCAAAACACAGCACTGCACCAGCTCTGGGAAGAAAATTACCTCTGTCCCAGCCCAAACCAAGACCATCTGTGAAAGTGGTGGCTATTAAGAGTGCAGCCAACCTTGTACAGTGATCAAGTCCAGAGACATGGTTTTCTTTCTACATTTAGAGCCCTTTCTTTGAAACAAGCCTAACAAACACACTGACACTGATGTGACAGACGGAAAACCTACTGCTCAAGCTCACAAGATGTATCTTGGTGGGAGCTTGACAGTACTTTGACTTTCTGTGCTCCTAAGTAAACACAAATGAAATAGCAATCCTCTTCTCACACTGTTCAGTAAAAACGTTCCTCCTCGACTCAGCTACACACCAGCCAGGGAAACCTCATGAGTGTTAAACACTTATTCTGATCCATCACAGGTCCCTGGATATTGCAAGAGAGAGAAATAATCATGTAGAGTGAGGCAGTGACGTCTCTGCAGACAAAAGTTTACCACTGACTTACCCAGCCACCTTTAAAGAAACACCATTTCATGCAGAGACTTGTCCATAGTATCAAAGGGCTTTTAGCATCTTGGAAAACTGGGTATTGGAAGAAATGTGTAATCACTTGATGAATAACTTCAGACCTTCTCAAGACAAAGGTTAACTGTTCATGGCTCCGGCCTACTGAACTGAAGGTTGAAAATGAGAGCTCTAGGATAACAGTAAAGTTCACATCTGCTGAATAGATAAAATGTTTCCCTTATTCCAAAGTAAATAAACTTAAAAGAAATTGACACAAAACCAACCAAACAAAACCACTCAAAACAAACCAACAAAAAACCCAACCAAAACCAACCAACAAACAAAACAAACAAGAAAAAGCCGAACAAACAAAACAACCCCCAAAACCAACCCCAACAAACCATCCAAAGGAAAAACACAGATGCCCCACTTTTAGGTAGTTTTTTTAAGGCTTGGATTCACGGTTATCAGCAACCCAGCATCTAAGAAGAACCTTCATATACTGCAGGAGAGAAAGAGGGAGCCAGAAAGAAATCCTCCTGGTCCACACAGGCGCCCGGCTCACTCTCTCTATTGCAGCAAGCTGGAATCAAATGGAATTGCTCTGCTGGAAAGTGTGATGCATTTCCAAACTACTTCAGTGGTTTACATCTAGCTGTAAACTGTGTTTAAGATAGCTAACCTAGGATGAGAGTAGCACAGAGGTCAGCACAGGCTGAAAAGCCCAGGCTGGAAGCACCTGCAGATTAGCAATTCCTGCCAGCAAGGCAGCGCAAAGCTTCTGCCACCGCAGCTGCAGACGTGCAAAAAGCCTTGGAAGTACCTCAGGAAGGAAACTAGAAGTTGAATACAAGTCTGTGAGAAAGACATTTTTTGAGCAGCCTGCTTTTATCTCACGGGAATTTAGCATTTCTGTAGACCACAGCTATTGCAGGGTCATCCCGGGTAGAAAGGTCTAAGCCCTCTCAACTCTCCCTGTCAGAAGCAAGGCTTCCAGCTTGCTGAGGAAACTGAAACACAGCGAGTGCAGAACGTAAAGGTAAGTGGCATGTGAACCCCCTGATACATCTCAGGTATTAAATTACCTGGGACATTATGCACAAGCTTCCGTATCTGTGCACCAAATGGTGAAGGTAAATCTGGCTCTGACCCCAGCACGGAGAAAAGAATCAACCCATGCTAAATTTTCAGTGTGCTTTATGCTATAACGGCCATACTGTCTGGGAGAAAAACTGCGTGCAATAGGGGGTGAGGTGGGTTTTTTTTTGCTTTACTTTGTGAAAAACAATGGATGTGAAGTACTTATTTCACTTGACATAGTATTAAGCAAACAGAACTGCTTTGTTTCTGATCTGTCTTCTTTTATTTAGCTATTTCAAACTTTCTTTTTGAAACTATCACTGCTTCTTTATGTGTTCTCAGCTTGGGTAACTGCAAATAAGGAATATATTTAAGATCCACTTGTTTGAAGAAGGAGCCTGAAAAGGAGCTAAATTCAAGGAAGAAAAGATGTGTCTCAGAAGTGGGAGTGAGGGCATAACTATACAGAGCTGCTCCATCACAACCTTGAAACCTTTCAGAAATCCAACTCAAGCCCCACAGATGCCTGGGAGCTCCACCTTCTCAGTAGGTTTCAACCTTCCAATAGGAAACTCCTTCCCTCTTGCCAGAGCCAAACCCCAGATGTGCTTTAGCAACAGAAATCCACAGACTTGGGTCACATTCGGGATAATAGACATCGTCTAAGGGACCTGGTGTATCTGGAGTAGATTGCTTTGTTTCCCACAACAGAAAGATAGATATTTGACCCGTATGTACATTAGTATATGCTTTCTATTTGTCTGTGCTTGTATTTGTCCAAACACAGCAAGTGGCAAGCGCTTTCTGCAGAAAAGCTTCCCCCAGGTCACCCCTGACAAAATAATAACGGAAAGTGATAGTGTGGGACAAACAAACAGGAAATACACTTTCAAGCTTGTTTGACTCCAGTTCAATAATCTCCATAGTGGATTTACTAGATTTGTGTGGGGCTTTTTTGCCTAATCTCATTATAGGTTCCTGAAAACAGGAAATTGCCTCCGTCCTAAGAGATCGATTTGCTTGCATATAGCACGATGCCTTTCTGTGGCTGCTGGTGTAGAAATAAGCATGAGATGAGAAAGATTTTTCTTTTGCCAACAGATCTGCACAGAACACGTGGCCTTCGAATAAAAGAGTCATGATGTGCATGTACCTTAGGCACTCAGTGTGAGCTAGCCAAGATCAAAACCTAATTGCTGTGCCAGTGAGTGGGTCACAGGGCTGTAAAGCAAGCCCTGGGCAGAGCAGTGCCATTACAGATTGCCTCTAAACAATCAGGACTGGGACAGGGCTGTTCCATGGAGCATCATGTTATCCCTGGACTTCTCCGTAGCTCTTTTGTGATAAATTACTGTTGATAATGTCAGGATTAATTTGTCCTATTCCCTCTCTGCTACTTGTGAGTCCCTCAAAGAGAAAGTCTTTGGAAACCCATCTGAAGGACTTATAGCATTGCTTATGCTGAAACCACACTGACAGGAGCTCAAAGCCAGAGAACAGTCGTGAGGAAATGTGAAGGCATCCAGAGAAAGGAGTGTGCTAACGCGAGCACCTACGCAGCTATCCCAGGGTTTTTCTAGAGGTGTGGCCTTTCTTTTACATCTTTATTAATTTATTTTAATCCATGATTTTGTTTTTAATAAAATAACAACAAAAAAAGCCTTGTTCTTAGGCAATCTAAAATCAATTTTGGGGGTAAATTTTCAGCAAATGGTTAAGAATCTTCACATACTGTATTAAAAATGGAAGACCTATAAAGGGACCTGTGTAACATCCATAATAATTTCATCATATTCATAGAAAATCTTTATTTTTTAATGAACCTGAAACTATTCAACCAATTCAAATTGCACTTACTAGTAATTTAATCTGGAATGCATTTTTAAGAAAGTAACTGCTGTATCAAGACAGCCCCCTTGCTATCTGAAGTTGAGAAGAAATCTCCTACCTCCTTTCATGGAATGAATAACATTTCTTTCCGCAAGAGATTTTTTCCTTTCCATATAGATCTGAAACCCTTCTATCTACACAGTACTCCCCTGCCAAAGGGGCTTAGGTCAAAAACTGCTTTTTATAAATAAACAGATAAATACGTTCATACATAAATATATTTCCTGTTACAAATATCTGCCATACATTTTGTGTTTCTCTGCCAATTTTAATTTAGACCAAAATTTGCTATTTTGGTTCAAAACCAGTCTGGAAGATTACATTAATGAAAAACACTAACTGTGATATTTGCCCATTGTTTGTATGTCAACACCCACTGCCCTTGCTCTTGGTTCTAACATACTCTCTTCTTGTTTGAGAACACATAATCTTGCTTTTTTCCACTCAGCTTTACCTATAAAACCTAAACACTGAAAACCAAAATTCAGAACTGCACCAAAATAAGCCATCTGCATCTTTTCTCTCTGGTGCAAGCAGTTCACATCTTGCTCTTCTGTGCATTCAGCGAGAAGGCTCCTTACACCGTTTGTCATTCCTGCAACTTGCTCCAAGCTGGCCCAGAGTTAACAAAGTACATGGTAAGGAAGGATGCCTCGATAGACAGAGCTGGAGGCTGTGCCTTTCCAAGCTGCATGCAAGGCTTGCCCACCTACGGTCTCCAGGCAGCTTTGACATTCCCCTCTCCCATCTTGTAGGAACACATTGCTTTGCAACTCCCAAAGCTTTCTCACTCTGAGACTAGAGGCTACCTTCAGTCTCGGCCACTTGTGAACATTGCAGGGCCACATTAGGTACAACTGACTACCTATGGTTTCCCTTGCTTCAGAGAAAGGGTTCCAGGCATATCAAAGAGCATAATTTGGCTTTGTGGACTGAGAATCCCTTAATAATTAAACTGACACAGAGACACAGGTCTCAATACTCAGTACCACATAGTGGAAGCAGAGGAAGAACATCAATGACACTACACCTACATGTCTACTCGCTTCACAGTGTGCTTTCTGGATAGACACAGTTTTCTTGCAACTGAAAGGGAAGAAATGTCAACTAAATAAAGTTTCAATTCCACTTCTGTTGGTTGCACACTTGTGAGAATAAGAAACAAACAGAATGGATGCTGTGGTAACTTCTAAACCAGACAACATCACTTCCGATGGGGAACAGTTAATTGGTACCACAGAATGTGCCTGAAATATTGATTTAGTTTGTGTGGATAGGGAAGCGAGTCCCAGCACACTTTCATCTGTTCTTAAATATAAATGAAAAAACAATGCATTTACTACAAGGTCACAGTGGGAACAAAGAGCATCAGCTGAAGCGTACACGGCTTGTGATTTATATTCAGAACCCACAGGCAGCAAGAAAAGACAGACTGATGGGATCATCTTACAATCAGCTTTTGGATCATGTTGCGTATCTGAGAATGCCGGCGCAGTCCAATGCTGTTTCCTTCTCTGCATTCTGCAAACAAGTCTTATTCACCAATCAAACACTTGCCTTTTCTATCCTTCGGTGCACAGAGCCATACAGAACACTAGTTTATGTATTTGTTACCAGTTTGCAGGCACGTGGTTATCCCATTCGTGGGTGTCTTTTGAATATCAGGAAAACAACAAAAAATAACAACCCCAAACAGGTAAAGCTTGCAGAAAAGGTGCACATGGCCATCAAAGTTCTCCCAGAATCAGAGCCAGACCGATAATCACTCTTAGGCACACGGAGAGATAACTGAGAGTTTGTTTGTTCAGAACTTGGGGAGGGGGAAGGGTGCAAAACTGAAACAGTTGTTGACAAGACTGAAGAATACTTCCATATAATGCAGAGATCAAGTTATTTTGGTAGGTGACTCTGGGAGCTCTGTGGATACTCAGAAGGCTTAGCCAACAAAATTTCAGCAAGGTTGCTAGTTGCCTCTCCATCTGCTTCACAAGGGACTCTTGGCAAGCTTAGCTCTATTTCCAGCTGCTAGAGAGACACTTTCTGCCCCACGATGAGACTAACACTGTTCTTTCCTTTCAATAGACAGCATCGTAACTTAATTCTTAAATCATTTTCACTGCTCAGGTTGTGTTTGGAAGCTGAGTTCACAAGTTTGCTCACAAAAGCTACCTATCAGGTTATAAGACAAAGAATGACATTTAAAATAGAAAAAAAGTTCAGAACTACCTGCAAAACATGGCTGTTCCAGTGTGCTGTTCTGTTGGGGTTTTTTTTTCTGATTTAAGAAGCCAAAGGCAAACAAATAATTTACCTGACACATATTTTCACTTGGCTCATAGAATATCCTTGGGCAGTTTGTAACAACCTCAGCTATATTCCTTTTTGAACCAGACAGTTTCCCTAAAAACTATGCCACATTTTGAACTTTCTTAGGATGCTGAATACTCCAGAGTTAGAGAGCTGCACAGTAGAATAGCAATGAAGACCAGCAATTCTAGCATGCACATCTTCAAGACTAAATTTAATATTAAGCTTCTTTGAGTGTACCCTTATAAAACTTTGAAGTGTATTCCTTTCCCTGCTCTCCCCTGAGGAACTGTCTAGCAGAACAGAACCATGTGAACGATCATGAAAAGGAGGAGCACGAGAAAAGCAAATTAACTCAATGTAGTTCTTTGAACTCAAAAGAGAAGCTTGTGGCAAAGTCTGGATTTAGGGTATGACAGTGCAGATTTACAGAATGGTAAAGAGCAGAAACTCAGCTATTCTCCAATGTGCTGAGTAGAATATCTACATGCTCATCATCCAACAAGTTGAAGTACAGATCATCTTGCTTGCTCAGCCACCGTTCACATTTGCATTTTCCAGGAGTAAAGTTCAAGTGTCAGAAAGCCCACCACTGCGGCCCTTGCTAAGTCTTTGCCTCGCATGCATTAGGCTGAGAATTCCGTGGTCCGCAACGCTGACCTCACAGCTCCCTGCTCCTCGGACGGCTTGGGCATCACAGCCCTGTCCTACTGCAGAAAATAAGGACTCAGAGAGGACAAAAACTGTGCATCATTTAAGCCGGGTACGGACAAATAAACCACCATCCGGTGCCTGAGAAACAGCCTGCCTGTCTCCAGTGCCTGAGATGCTGTCTCTACCTGCTGTTTGTCACTTCTACCGGGCACGACTCAGCGTGTTCCAGAATTAGGAGCACACATACTCCCTTTTTTAGCCCCTCTTCATAGGCATTACAATATCAACTTGCAAAGCAAATCCATTTCAGAGAGAATATCAATCGCATCGTGTATCGATGCAGCAGCCTCTACAGAGCTCCCCAGAATCAGGGACAGCTTGCTTTCCTAGGATGTGGAAACCTTCATTATAAACACAGAACAAACTTAATACAGTGACACCTATATTTGCCTCAGGTCCACCATATGTGCAGTAGCATTCTTAGATAACAGAAGCACAGGCCACTAGTAATTAAAACCATATTGATTTTTCTCTGTATTGCAGTGGTGATATGAGTGATGTTAGCATTCTTTAATGGAATGGAAAATGCTAAGTGGCTGTGTGAATAAGATACTTTCATTCTCTGCAAGATACCATCAGAAATTGCAACAAAAACATTTCAAATCGGTCTGGTGAAATAGATTGGGTTTTTTTAGAAACTTTGACTGACATATTCAAAGAGTTCAACCCAGGAAATGCAAAAAAAAATAATTCTCTGCTGAGCCACTGGAAAAATCTGGGATGTCTCAGTACACTCAGGACAGAAATATGCACAAGAACACTCAAGCTGTGACTTAAGGAAAAAAAATTAAGCACGGTAATCTCTCCTTTCATCCCTCATCACCCCATAAAGTGCCGAGAGTTGTCTCTGTTCCTCATAGCATGGCTGCACTGTCCTCCCCACTTAGCTGGCCAGTCAGAACAGTCCACAAAGCCCACCACCAACTCTATTCAATTCCCCAGGATATTGCTGGAGGAAAGAAGTGTATCTGGTGGCTCTTTAGTTGCCGCAGCATTCTTCAGATCTGCCAGAGGCATGACAAATTTGCAAGTCAACGTGTTTTAAGATGGATTACCCTTTTCAGAAAATGTCTGTGGGGATGGTTTGGAAAAAAAAATTCCTTTCAAACTCTTGTCCTGGTTTGCATTTCACACTAAACGTGAGAAGAAATATTCAGAGAGCATCCCTGCGTTCATAGCTAATAGGGTGAAGGGATGACTTGAATTCATGTCGCATTTATAAGAAGGGTGAATTAGTCTTTTAATTTCTTTTGTTATTGCACATATACGTATATGCATATGTACACGTATACACACACGCACACACTGCAAAGGCCATGGAGATAAACCTCTAATAACTATTTGTCCACCTTCAGAATGATAATGTGAGGAGAATTTTTCAAAGGTCTGCATCACTGCAACCCCCATATATTTCATAAAGATAATTAACCACTGAAGAAAGCTCCCAGCAATTTAACAGATACAAGCGAAAATGTAATGCCTTGGAGGCATATCAAATATTGGAGGAGAGCTTAACTACTGAATTATCCACTAACCTTCTCTTCCAGCTCTGCCTTGGGGATACTACAAAAGATGTTTCAAGAATGAGATGGAAGGACCTGAAGGAAAAAAACACGTTAAAAACTTTTAAGGAGAGGCCTAAATCCTGACCTTATCTAAATTAACTTGGACTTGCATAAGATGGGAAAAGGTTGATGTGTGGGGGGGAAGATGATAATGATCAAGTGTCTTGACTTGCAGCCAGGCAATAAATCACTTTTATTGGAGATGCCATGAACAACAACAGAGAGGCTTGGCACTGAGATTGAGTCACTGCAGACATTGCGTCTTCTGAGTCATCTGAGGGAAAAATAAATAAATCTCCTTGTACAAGCACTGTCCTCTTAATTTGCAGAAATTTAAATCAGGTTCTTTCTCAGCTTCCAACTACAAATGAAAAATACAAGCCCCAAACCTTCTGGATACTCATGCAGACAGGAGATGGTCTCTCCAGTTGAAAATTTCTCACTCGCTCTTTCCTCCAGAGAACACACTTCAGCATTTGGAAAAAACCCTTCTATTGACATCTATTGATTCCCCCTGTGAACCCAGAGAAGGTCACGGCCTGTCTGAAGGAGAGCAGTTAGTTACAGCACAGGGCTGCTACCCTGCTCCTGGCTGCAAGAGGGAGGGGTCCCACCCCTGTTCTCCCTGCCCGTGCTGAGTGGCCGCCCTGGGTGCCCAGGTAGCCCGCAGATGTTGGGTGCTAATGGCAGAAGGGGGACAGCACCCGTGGGCACCCTGCTGCAGGGCTGCGTAGTAAGGAGCAGCAGAGGCAGTCTGAGGACAGCTCTTGTGGTCAGCCTACCCTGGTGGCAACCCAGAAACGTATCTGGGAAGCTTTGTTCTTAAAGTTCTTTTTCCCTTTCTTTTCTTAACAAAGGAAAAGCTTCACTCTAAAAGAAAGAGCAATTCATTTTAGTGACCCTGTTCACACAAGCCAGTACTTTTAACCACAGATTTTTAAGTTTTAAGTCTAATCATAAAGTTTCCAGCAGTAACCTCCTGCTGCTGCCCTCTCCAATTTCTCCTCCTCTCTTGGTGCCACAGGAGAGGAGGCAGCAGCCTGATTAAGATCACCCTACTGCTGCCAACTTCAGAACGCACCAAACAAAACAATATTCCAAATAAAGCCTGAGTCTATGCATGCAGCTTCAGCAGAGCTGGGTATGCCTTCCGAAGGCTCTTAAAATTTCTATTACATGCTTTACAAGTGGTAACTGCTTAGTAGTTACACTTCACAGGAGGCAAAGGCCTAAAGGATTCATAGATGATTTCACTTAATATTTTAGGTTTTTTTAGAAGGATGGGGAGGATAAAGGTTTAGAGCTTCCAAAAATGACAACAAAAGCCAATGGCACTCAGCCTACTAAATCACCTAAGAGGGACAGCACGTGGGATGTGAGCTCCCAGATGGGAGCATTTAGAAATACCCATCTCCTTCTGGGTGGTTTCTGCTAGTGCAAGCAGAGTTTGCTTCAGCACTTACACTAAAAGGAAGTTTTCTGCACCCATTCTTTGTAGTGGTCTTAAAAGTTTTCTTTTTCAGGCTTGCAAATGAAGTTGTGCTTGCAAAAAAATTCTCATTGCATCTCAGATTAATGTAACAGTCTAAAGAACACTTCTACCTTAGAGACGGCACGGCCAAGTTTTCTTGGGAGTTCAGGCCTTTCTCTTTTCCTCGGTACGTTCAGTACATTTGAACCTTTGCCTCACCTCATTAATTAGTTCAGTTCTCCAGACACACTGAAAACTTCATCCTCTTCCCAGGTAGCCAGCCTCCAAGAAAACAAAGGACAAGTTCAAGCCCTTCTTTCAGGTTCTTTCTTAAAGGTCTGTCAATCTTCTCCTTCTGAGGCAAATCCTGGAGTCTTGAGGGACTTCAATACCTACCCTTTTGTGTCAATGTGCTAAACATCTCATCTGTCTTTCATCTATTCCCCTTTCATTTAACTCTCTGTTCCCCTCGTACTCCTGCCTATACACCAGTATCTCTACATTAAATTCTCTTATTTCTTCTTCACATAATCTCCAGTTCTCCTTCCTGCACTTGGATTGCCTTGGCCCCTCAACTGCCAGACTATGTTCTTGGAGGTGCTATGGCCAGTGTCCTCAGCCCAAGGCCTTCCAGCCTCATTTCACCATGGAGATCCAACAGCCAACTGGCTTCACTTCAACAGCTTGCTCAACTCCTCTATAGTCTCCACCAAGACATTGCCATCTCTTGTGTCCCACTACACATCTTCCACTGGTTGGGGTCTCCGCTACTGCAGGAACAAGTCTTATGTTACCTACAACTTTCTTGGAAGGACAGGGACAATCTTCTCCCAGTTTCCCCATACAGAAATACTTCTCTGTGTACCCCATGTCAATCTACCCCCCCCCCCCCCTTTTCATTCCCTACACCTTGCCATCCAAAGCCTTGCAATAATTTCATAAGCCTTCAATATTCAGTGCACTGGAAGCACAAGGCATCTGGAAGAAAATGACTTGTCCAGAAAAACTGCTGAGAAGATGATTCAAAAGCAACATCCTTTGTTTACATCGCCCCATCTCCAGAAAGCTGTCAGACCTTTGATCTCAAGCTCTGCTTTAAACATCGGGGAGAAGAGGCTAGATTTGCTTTCCCCCATCTGCAAATTGATTGTTAGCAGCACTTCTTTTTAATACAGTGACACTGCACGTTACAAGTCGTTTGCTGCAATTCCACTTCTTTACCCCTCATGCTTTTCAAGGTTTTTAGTTCTCAGGAAAGAAAAAAATCCAAGAGCAGATTGCAGAAAGAAGGCATGCCCAACTGCAGTTGCTCCCATGGCAGCTGAATATTCCCATCAAGTCCCAAATACCTGGAGTATTTCAAGTTTTTAGGTCTTAATTTCACTCTTATCCACTGACAGATGCATATTTTCTATGTTTGCACTAGGAAAAAAAGTTATTACCAAGGGAATGAGGCATTTGTAAGAGATTGTTGTACAGTCCTATTAATAATATAAAATCAGTCTAAACGATAAAGTAATTTTGTTGACTCATGGGACATTAAACATGCCTTATTTCATGCCTTTTTATTTTTTATTTCTGAGTTCTCCTTCAAATCATTTTTATTGTGTGATTTAGAATGATTCCAGATAAGATAGTTTTCCAGCTAAAAAGCCATTACCAATTCAAACATCAAATCGACTTTGCTTCCAATAGGCAAGAAAGTGAACTTAGCTTGTTAAACTTTCTTAAAATTAGAAATGTTTTATAACCTATAAAGAACAGCTCTGCCTTTAACGCATGAATTCTTTTACTGCTGTACAACTCAGACGTTATAGTCAAGATGTATTTCAGGTTCAGGTCACAGAACAGATACCTACTAGATCTTCTGACTATGCATATGGGCCAAATGTATGCCTATGCATTGTCTGAAATACACCGACTGCACAATCTTTAGATAGATCTGAAAGTTACTTACAGTTTTTATTCACACTGACTGCGCATAACATTCATATCAACTGGAAGAGATTGTATTTGGAAACAGCTGGTTATTTTCTGATAAAAACCAGCGGGTTTGATGTTAAATGTTAAATGCTAGATTTTTCCTAGGAAAATTTAAACCAGTATTGATAGAAAACATTTCTTTGATCTAAAATGGAACTGCAGAGAGAGAGACAACAGGAGCAAAAACTCACTCCACAATGAGAGTCCAATGCTATAAGTCATCTTTAAGGAAAGCCTTGCCTGTCCCCCTGCCCAACTTAGCCCACCAACTACCAGGTTCATTTGAGTACAACACTGAAGGTCTGAACAAGCAGGTCTACACCATCCCTGTATTCAGAATTTCACCTGAAGATCAGTTCTTTGTGGAAATTAGAAAACTGCCTGTTTCCATATCACAACATTCCTGGCTACAATGGAGAGAGAGAGGAGGATGTGAATAAAGCATTCATCTGAGACCGCTCAGCCAGTAAGCTCTGTGACTTGCTAATTATCCCCTTTCACCTTAAACTCCTTTCTTCTGTTTTTGCCATCAAGTAAGCCTTTCTAGACATACCTGCATATTCAACTGTTTGGAAGTTGTCAGCATCTAGGTACTGACCTTCATTTTCACAGGAAGCAGGTGAGTATGGCAACTGCAAACACTTATCACTTCTCTTAACGAGGCAATTTGTTATTTCAGAGAAACACACAACACAGTCAGGAGGGTCAGAAATGAACTAAACACTGCCAAGACAGCTTAGATCAAGACGCTCCCTTAGCGGTCTGTTATACTTTTAGCGCATTCTGGAAATGAGAGAAGAGGAAGAAGGGATCCTTCAGACTAACCTCCCGAGTCCTTCAGTCCAAACCTGCAGCACTGATGCTCTGAACTGCACCGAAATTTTCCCATCCCAGCTGCACACCCAGGACACAGCAAGCACAGTACAGCCTTACGCACGCAACTCGAATCCTGCTGTAAGGAGGAAACTACTCATGCTGAGGAAGGGGGCTCATATGCCTTGTACAAAACTGGATTGTCTGAAATTTTAACATGCTTTCAATCATTCTTCAAAGCCAAAATCTGGTAAGAATTTGGCCTAAGATATGTAATCAGTAAGTCCTTCTTTTGTGTTTTTTTCTGTGGGTTAGCTTACTACAGCTGCACACTCCAGGAAGAAAATTTTCCATGGATAATCCTTCTCATGTACATTCTGGATACATGTACTTAACATGCCAAGTTTTTCAAATGAGATTATTGGAGACAGAAAATATACACAAAAACCCCCTGTACTTGTGTTAAAATCCAACATACATTTGAAACATGGGAACAAGAAGTGGTTTTATTTCCCTGGGTGACCCTGCTCTTCCAGGGGGGGTTGGTCTCGATGATCTCCAGAGGTTCCTTCCAACCACTACTATTCTATGATTCTATTTTCTTTCGGGAAATGTTCATATTTTCCTCAGGAATTGTATACCACAGCTTTAGAAGAAGTGCATGTAAACAAAGCAATACACTAGAGTGAAATCACGAGTATGGGGATATCCTCACCTCCCACACTGACAAACCAATGGCAAAAGATTCCTTTTAGATAAAGGCAAGTAAGTTTTAGTAACACAACAAACCGGAATTCGTGTACGCAAACTTACAAGTGCACACATATATTCCAGGGTTAGCACAGGTTTACACATCAAAGAACATGAAAGGTCCTTGAAATCTGCCTGAATTTAGAGGCGTACAAGAACAAATGACACAGGAGTGCTAATTTCTTTTTGTTTTCCTTTGCACTGATATTCGAGTTTGATAAATTTTATTGGCTAGTATCTTTGCATGAATGGCCACTGGGTGCCACTGTTCTGCTGCATAGAAAAAAAGAGCTGAAACAACATTTTTGTTGCAGTAGTGAGTTTTTTATTATTAAAGCATGTGTGCTACTGCTGCATATACCCATCTTTTAGAAATGGAAGTGCTGCACAGTTCATAGTGAGCTTTTTCACAGCAGAACAATGGGAAAAAGTGTCAGTAAGAAGCTGGAAAACCTGTTTAAACTCAACAGTCAATGTAACCTTGAAGAAACTTTCTTATAACAGTAAATTTTCTACTTAATAAAAGACAGAGCGGCTGAGAGACCGGGTATCCAGACTCAGGTTTGATATTAATTTGCTGAATGACCTTGTAGAACAACTCAGGGACTATTTCTGCCCAGCTGTGCACAACTGCTTTTCCAGTACATAAATATGGATGTCAGAAGTTCAAAAATACATGGAAACACAGTCCAGTTGGGGTTTAGAATGTATAGCCTGTGTGTGCAGCTACAGCAACTGGGCACAGGTAATTGGTGCATCTTTTGAATTTGAAAATCGTATTTTTTACTTCTCTCAGCCTTTTTTTCTTCAGTTAGGAAATGAGGTTAAGAATGAGAATGGACTTTATGAGAAGAGTACCACTGCAGGGAGACACCTTTATATGAAGTAATAAGAAGGGGTTTGGCTCCTGCAAAAAGCAACCTAATGAAGCTGAAGTTCAGCTGAAGCCAAACTTACGGGTTTAGAAGTAGACAATTGCACCTTGGAGTGGAAGAGGACAGAGGGTGGTATTTACATGCTCTGAGCTGCCACTTTCCCTCCAAGTGATTATAACAGCAGTACCAGAAGCTGCCAACTGTTCCTAGCTGCAACATAAGCGTATTTCAGGTCTAAATGAAGCTCCCTGTGGTCAATGAAGGAAGACAAGTTCAAATGCTGCCAGTCTGAAGTATTAAGTAGTAAGCAAGAACAACTAACAGTGATTGAAAGACCACATTCCCAGAAAGTCCAGAGGATATATTTTTTAAATGTGAAAATAATCAGAAAGAAAGCAGCAGCCCTGCCTATATATTAACACCTTTATGCCAAATCAGGAAGAAAGATCTTTCTGATTATGTAGACAGTTTTAAACATTTTAAAAATATATGAATTAATGACTAGCAAAGCAAAGCTTGTTGCAGACCTGTCAGATATCAAGACAATTACATTAAGGAACCTTACTTAACCTTTGTAATACGATACACTGCCCAAAAGCAGACTGATAATTATTTATTGTATTACTCAGATGCATAGTTAAAACAATTTCAGAAACACTAAATGCCCTCAGAAAGCAAAACATTTTTACTAATGTAATTGGTGTAGTTTTCTTAATCCACCGCATAACCCAAAAACCTGTCACATTCCTGACAAATAATTTTCAAGAAACAAAAATTACACCATTCATGTTTTTATAGCCTTCTGTGTATGAGGTTAATCAGGCTCTTCTTTATTTTAAAAGCGATTCAGAACTTTACAGAAAATCTGGTGCCTGTCTTGAGTCCCTCACGGTGTTTGAAAAGGCATTTGGAAAGTTCATAGTCATTAAGATCTAAGGAACTTTTTTTTTTTGTATCCTTCTTTATTCATCCCAGACAGTATTTCTGGGTCCTCAGCTAAGAACAAGTTTGGTGTCATCATTTTTAGGGCTTTTAGATCCCCTGCTGTGCCGACTTAGAAGAAGACTGTCCATCCCGCTTTCTTTCAGACTCTGCCAACTTCTATTCCTCTGCGCTTAAATTCCCTCATCCACCCTTTGCAGTGTTCCCAACCCTCATAAAGTTCAACAATAAAAAAGCACAGCAGGGCAATAAATAGTTTGAATGGAGTCCTGAACTCCCCTGTAGGTAGCCAGGTGGGTAGCAGGAGAGGGAGACAGAAAGATGACAAGGTTGTCTGCACTTCTTGCTTTTCATGTTTGGAGTTTAATAGGAGATAAAAATTGGTTTCTGTCTGGTGCTGACTGCCTTCCCTCTCCTGAATTGACCAGCTCGACTACTGCACAGTGAAAACTGTTCCACTTCAAGGAACTGATGGGCGAAGGGCAGAGCACAGCAGAGACAGATATGACCTTAGGGCACTTCCAGCTGTCCTTGCTATATTGAATGGTTTGGAAACAGCTTCTACTTTGAGACAACAAAGATCGATTTTAAGAAAACCAGTGAACGCTCCTTGGCCTACATAATTTGGGTGCACCTGAAAAGTAAGAGGAAACACTCTGGAAATGACAAAAGGTTGAAGTGTAAAATATCCAGCACAGGTTCACACCGCGCATTGCAGGCTTGGCCAAATCGATGAACCGAAGTTCACTGGTAACAGTAAGCAGGGAAATTTTAAGGACTATTAACAAATTGATTTACTTTGTGGTTTCCAAAGTGCTATTAACATGGTAGGGTCGGGGCAATTTTACAGTTAGTAAACAACACACAAATGTTCCATGGCTATAAAGGTCATAGAGCCAGATACTTGTCTGCAACAAACTGTGCTGAGATGAAATGTATTTTCAATTCATACTTAGACCTGCTTCCCTTGCTAAATGATCGTGCAGCACATCCTTTATTTTCAAGGAGGCAGAAGATACAGATCTACAGCACGAGAACATTTCATGCTTTGGTGAAAACAAAGGCAAGCATATGGTTTTCACTTCCCTAATTTCATTACAGTTCGGCTCTTCTCAGCGATAACTGTCTCTCCCATAATACTTCCAAATGCCCTGAAATACTCTAAGTGAATTTGGTAACTAGCAAACTGCTGTGTTTTCCTGTTCATTAGCATGAACTGTCTTGTTTCACTTGCCTATCATACCAATGGGATATGGCATAATGCAGCGTTACACACTGTAATGAGTGAGAAAAAACCTGAAAAGGCCACATCTTTGTTCTTATACTTAATTCCCAACAGCCTCATTGTGTATTGTCCATTACACGACCCAGGGAATTTAACAGCCAAGCTGATGGAGAAGGCAGTGAAATGACAGCTTTTTACAAGTTTGGATCCTTGTACTGTTGTTTATCTGTGGTGTCTCTCTGTATTTAGACATTTCTAAAGGCTTGTTTGGTTGGGTTTTTTTTGTCTTTACCAACAACTAATGCTTATAGCTTTTATGAACTTCTAATAAAATTTAATATAAAATCTTCAACAGTTTGTCAGCACTTAAATAGCCAAACTCAATGGTTGAACACTGTGATAGTTCCGTGAGAGCTGGAAATGAAATTTGTCCGTGGATTCACAAACATGGAAACAAAACTTCTTTCTCAAAAAGCTAAATATCAGAAGTAAAGCATTCTTCTAATGAAAAGGTGAATAGACAGCTATTATTATTTAACATTTTCCCTATTGTACACAGGTACTTGTCCAAAATGGGCCCAGAGCCATTGACTATAGGGAGCAAATTCCAACTGGGGAGAAACCTTGTTAATGATGGAGGTGAGGTTTCAGTCAGCATGCCTCAGTGCTGGGCTTACAGGCATCAGGAACAACTTCCCATCCCTGCATCTATTCTGATCATGCCCTAAGGAAGCACAAACAACAATAAAAATAACACTATAAAGTAGTAGTGCTTTTCCTGAACTGAAGGCACACAGCCTGGTTTACATCACTTAGTCCTTCCCTTTTCCAAAGCAGACAGCTTTCTCATGAGAGAGTGGGGCTCAGATGCAGAATATTCCTGGGGGAAGCCAGAAATAGTTCCTAGAAGGCAGAGTTTGCTCAACCTGAAACTATACTTGTAGCAGAGGAGATGAGCCATTTTATCACTATTTTACATACCCTGCCAGGCATAGCTGGGGAGAGGGCAGCTCTCTGATCTCACCGTCCTTCTGAAGCAGTCAAGAGTACCTCACTCTGTAGGCTTCATGTGTAAAATATTTCTAGCCTTAAAAACTCAAGAAATATAGATACATAGGGACCAGAGTTAGGTAATACTAATACATCTGATCTTTCCATCCCATTTCCCATTACTCAGGACAATTATTTTCTGTTAACACACTAAAGCCTGACTCTTGTCATCAAAAGACCCAAAAAGAGCTCAGAATTTTCTGCCACACTGGATAAATTGGGGACTTATGGCACAAAGCACTGTGGCAAAGGGCTCTTAAGAATCTTGAGTAGAAGAACTCAGATGTGCAGAGTCCTAGAGCAATCCTCCATCCACTGTGAGAGCAAGGGGGAGTAAGAGAGGAAGGCTGAGCCTCCCAGCCTCGCACTACGGGATGGAAGTGCCTCTGCTGCGGAGCACCAGGTTTGAGTAGTAGTTTTACTTTGAGATTATCTCTTTCAAGCTGGTTTCAGCTTCCAATTTCTGTTCACTATGCTTGAATATAATCTGGTCTCAGCCTGAGGGTGGTTAATAAATTTCATCTTTTTATCTCAGTTTTCTTCTTGTAGCAATTGTTTCTTATTAAATAAAAGTAGTAACACATGAAAGGTCAGGCAGGGCTGAACCTCATATGATTGTTTTCATAGCATGGTACTAAATACAATAGGAAGCATCCAGGGAAATGACCTTTAGTCCTGTAAAATTTAAACACTTAAAATAAGGATAATTTGGTGCCAGCCAAAACCTATTTTAGCTTGCCCTTTATTGAAAGGATACACAAAATTGCATTGTGTGGCTGTTTGATCAGGTACAGATTAGAAGTCATCACAAGCTCTATAAATCACTGTGTTCCTGGATAGGAAAGGAGTAAAGTTACAGGGGGGAAAAAAAAAAAAAAAAAAATCAGTATAATAATACCATAGCAGTGAAAATCTTTGGCCCTAAGTCCTGCACCTCTTTATGCCAATAGAAAACTCTTATTGAATACAGGCATGCAGGACAAGCCTGTGGTTGGTGCTGATTATGAAGTAACACGTATTATGAATACTTTTTAAAACCCGTGGCTCATACAGAAGCTCTTTGTGTCAGGTAAGGCATAAACAGAACCTGTTTCTCTTCAAAAACACATTTTACCGCTAGTTTTGTTACCGAAATGGATTTGCTCACACCTTCCAGAAGCCTTATTTTGACATCTGACTACTACAAATGCCCACATGAGCAGTACTGGAGACATTCTACAGTACTGTGAATGCGTGGCAGATAGTAATGAATGTTTTTTAATTGAAATATATCTATATATATATATATCAGTTGTAAAATCCATAAATCATTCCAACAGAAGAATGAACATTACACGAGGAATCTGATACACTTCACACTAAAATAAATGCATCTACTATTAAAATAAATGTGTGTATTATAGGAAAAATTGATCAAAATCAGATACAATATTTCATTCACCAAATCAGACACATCCCTGTTGAATCACTGCTTATTCAATACAGAACGAGATGCATCATCTATCAAAACAGATATCTCCTACAGTAAATCAAACCCACCATCTGATTCAAATATGTCTCCTACTGAATCAAAAATATCACCCAATATATCAGTTCTATGGCACCAGATACATGGCATTTTAAAGAATTACTGAGCAGAATGCCTCTAGATTTAACAAGGATAATGTTTAAACTAAAATGTATTTAGACAAAGAGATCAGTACTTTCAGGCTGTCTCACAGGCTGAGTTTTGGAGCTGGGACTGCTATTATGTTAATGTTCCCCCAGAGTGTCCTTTGTTGAAGGCACTGTGCTAGGAGGAGGTGCTTTCTCCACCTCAGTGCAAAAGGAGGCTTTCCATTCCACTCTCCTTCATCTCTCCAAAACTCTTAACACCTGGGACCAAGCTCTAAGCAGCCCAGTGGTGTTCCCAATTTAGCAGTCCCAGTTCCTCAAAGGCACGTGACAACCCTTTTCTAATGGGTTCAGGACACCACAGTCCTTGTACCACTAAATACAGAGATGCAAATATTATCAACATCAACCCCAAAATCCCAGACACTGAGCATGGACCACCCAAGAAGCGAGTAACAGGATGCTGTCCTGCAGTACTTTTCTAGGATGGCCACATGCAGAAGCAGCCCAAGCGCGTGCCTTGCCTCCCAGCATGTAGGTGGCCTCCAGAACGCATTGCTGCACTCAGGAGGAGATAACAAACGGGCTTGAGCAGCGGCCAGGGAAGTCAGGGAAGAGGATTCCATCAAAGGTTATCAAACACACAGATAGCACTGCTGGCATGGGAAGACGCCGACTCCTAGAAGCTGGGAGAGTAGCCTTTTGAACTTGATAGTCACCAAACACACTTTCACTGGGTTTCAAGTTCTTCCTCAGCAACTAGCAGAGACAACTGTCAAAGATACAATGCTATGCTACAGTTCTGGACCTCAGATAACCATTTTCATTTTCTTACCCACTACATCCAATCTTACACTCTTTCCTGGAGCCTGGGTGTCTGAATCAAAGCTGTGCACAGCTAACTTCTTTCCTCTCAAACCTCAGAACAAACTTTTCTGCAGACCCAATGCCTCACTAAATGCGTCTGACATTTTGTACAGCCTTGTGTGAAACAGCAGGAACAGTGTTCTCCTTTTCTATCATCACCCGTGACCACGGCACACAGTGAAGAAGGAACACCACTGCCTTGCAGGGGAGATACTCCACCAGCTCGACACAGCAAGAATTGAGTTTTCCATATTGTAATGAAAGTTCTTTGAGTGCTCACTTTGACACCAGGGAGTATGAGTGACCTTGAGCTTCTCCTTCGAAAGGCAGTTTAATAAGCCACAACAAAGGGATGAATTCTGAGCTAAGAAGGGAAGCTGACAGGACAGAGCCTGACAACACGTCACTTGTGACAGTCAAAAGAAGAGGGCAGATTTGGATTCCACTCCCTGTTCCCTGGGAAGGGAACTGATCTCTCCATTTTCATCAGCGCAGAGAAATGAGCATGTAATGTAAGTCCTGTTCAAACCGACCATATCTGATATTAGGAGGACTGGCAGGATCAGATCAAGTCATCTACAGCAACAGAATGTTTAAAAAATAGTTTGCTTCACCCAGCCAGCCTGAATATTCTTTCACTAGTGACAAAATTTGTTCTGTTTCCATTGACACACTCCCAAATTTTGGGTTTAGTTTTAAGTTAAGTCTATAGGACTAGTCCTCTTGTATTGCAAGCTGTTGAAAAGAACACCAAACCATGCTTGATACTGATCTGCTGTTGCCTATTATCATACTGCTCTGTCAATATAAGCATTGATTATAATTGCAGTTTTGCCCAACTTAGATTGATTAGGATGTAAAGCAACAAGGACTGTATAATTATGTCAAAATAATTGCCTAACTACATGAGACACCAAGTTGACTGCTGCTTGATATACTACTAGCAAGCAGAATAAACCTATGTTTCACTTCACTTGCTAGGAATCCTATGAAGAGAAATACAATTCTTTTCTGCACTTGGGTACTCTTCGGAAGAAAATATCCCCTCAGGTTCACAAATTCAAGACAGATCTACTCAAAGGAGAAGCAATTTAAAGAAACGATGCCTCTACCAAACATGTCTTACCTCTTAAATCCAGCAGTGTTAATCTGAATCCTCTCTGTGCATTATGTTAATTCAGAATCTGAACGGGATGAACAATTCCTAACAACATGACCTTGCCGAGGCTGATGTTTGTCTTAGATGGGAATGGACATTGCTGGGCCTGTACAGAATTCAGGCAGCAAAGTGGATGCTACTTTTTTCCACCTTCTCTGTTGGATATTGTCATAGCTTGAGGGTGCAAGTGGACAGTAATCCCACCTTTTCGATGGACAGGGCCAGGCTGGCTGTGACAGCAGGCGACAGCAGCCAATAGATGCCGTGGCCAACTGCACGACTGGAGAGCTGCTCTTTGGTGGGCAGACTTTCCAGCGAGGATTCTCTGTTCACTGTCACACTACAATCTACTTCAGGAGGTCGAAGAATTGAATTTAAAAACTTTTTGTGTTTAAGCTTATTTCATGAATTGCTTAGTGAAATGAGCTGGCAAAGATTAAGAATCAGATATAGGACATAAATTCATGTGGGAAGCACAACTACACAAACTACATTCTTCTGCAACACTTGTAGTTTCCATATGGCATGCAGAGAGCTCCAAAGACAAAATGGTGTAGAGGGCTACGCAGAAACATTCCATTGCTTCCTTTCTTTGTGTCAATCTCTTTCAAAGAACATATTATCTTACATTTTATTGTACTATCTCTTTCTACAACTTGTCATTTAAAGGAGCTTAAAGCCATTAAACACTTGATTTTGTTAATGGCATTTGCTAGAACCGACAGCACAAGGGGTAATGCTCAAAATGTAATAAACTGTTCTTTGAATGTGTTCTCAAATCATGCCTGGAACATCTAGGGTTTTGTTTCCACAGCCTAAGTTAAAAAAAAAAAAAAAATTAAATCCTGTTTTTATGGTATATCTTTAAGAATGCCTATGTTAATTTAGGGAATACAAAAATAAAATACATAAATCCCTTAATATTTTTAATTATGTGATGGTCTTCAGTAAAATTGAATTAATAGAGATGAAAGCTAATCCTTTGTTTTTTGGGTTTTTTTTTTTGGAAAACCATATCTAGCTTTACAGCAAAGTACCCAGCAATTTACACAAACCCCCTTGTTATTTTCTTTGCTTCCAAGGCATATTCAGGTACTCCTTTTTAAAGCCTACCCATAGACAAGGTAAATCAATTAAGCTCAATCAAATCAATTACAAATCCCTGTAACATTACCATTAGTGAAACATTCTTGGTTAGCTTTCATAGGAACCAAGAAGCGAAATTCCCCACTCTCCACTTCACTTAAAAAAAAAAAAAAAAAAAGGAGAGAAATGAAAAGAAATCAATTATTTTGAACATTTCATAGGATCAGAGGATTTGCCATGCTATTGTTCCACCTATTCAAGTATATTCTGTCTGCAGGGAAAAGCTTCTTAGGTTACCCTGGGCAGAGGGGGTTATGCTGCATGGCCAGGGCAGCCCCCCAGTCCTCCAGGTGACCACTCTTGATGTTGATGCACGAGATTAGCTGAAGCAATTGTTGTTTTAATTACTGACAGTGGAAATTCCTCACTAAGGCTGGTTCCCAGCGCCTTGTGCTGCACTGGCATTGCCCAGTGGTTTCAGGGAGGGATGAAATGAAGCCCGAGCAGCTACTGGGAAGGTCGTCATTGGCCTGTATTAACTAAACCTTGTCAAACCAACGTTCTCTGCAACTATATTTACATTTGGTGTTTGACAATGAAAGACTTAAAATAGCTTCCCGTAAAAGCTGCAGAATTCTGCTAGCCTTTCAGCCAGGAACCACAAGCTACCAGTGAATCCAGCACAGGCAGCTGCTGCAAAGAAAGTCCTCTAGGCACTTTATTAAACTCCTGCATTGTTTGTTATTCTGACAAAGAAAATAATGGTTAACTCAAGATCACATTAGATTGAGAAGTTAACGAGCACAGCAGATTCCCCATGCAATATCCTCCTAACATTACGTGACTTTTTCACCTACTTTGAAGAAGACCTGTGCAGGAAGCCAGCATATGTAAACATGTTTAAGAGAAGATATTTAAGCCAAACAGAGGTTATTTGCAAATTCTCTGTCCATAGTAGTAACATTGTTCCGCTTGCTACTGAAGAGAATCTGCTTCTGAAATTTCTCTGAAGTAGACGTAATTTTTTGTGGCAAAATCTTCCCAATTCAAAGCAGGTTAAGACCACAAGTGTAGAACGCCTAGAAGGTGTGCAGCTATATCTTTGGCACCTATGAAAACTTAATTCAACCAATACAAAACCAGAACAAAGACTGGGTAACCACAATGGCTGCAGTTTCTGAAAAGCCAGGTCTGCAGGGAAAACCTCCTCGTCTGCAGGCAGAGGTGACTACTGTCCACTGCCAAGAGAGTGAAGTTCCTCCTAGAGCTCACTAGCCAAGATGGTACCAAACCACACATTTTACACGCTGTCTAATGGGTGCTTTTGTTGAGAAAGTGCTTTCCACCCGTCCCTTTCACTGGCAAACCTTGCAGCAGTATCTTCTGAATAGCTTCACTGCAATCATCTTCCAGTGCCCTGTAGCGAGTACCGCAGTGTTGCTGACCACCACAGACAGATCTGAAGTGGACATCTGTATTGCAGGGAGTCATCTTCCTTCTCATTTCACACTTTACTAAGTGAGACTCTGTACTCATAGGACTGTGATTTCATCTCTATTTTAAAAGAATTGTTAGAAGTATCTCGCAACTTCATACAATGCATCTCAAATATTTTGTTGTTTCTTTCTTTCTCCTGACTGTGTGTTTAATGGGGGGAAGCCCATTATTCATATCTCTGCTCTTAATCAAAGCTGAGGATTCTGTTGAGAAGTAGAAAATGAAATCGGCTCCTGCAACCTAGAGCTGAACAATTATGACTTGATTTACAAGGAGCCACTTTGCTACATATTTAAATGCAGCTCTGCTGCAAAATTTGGGGACTTTTCATACAATCAAAGCGCTACAGATTTAGCACTTTTAATTTTTGCTCCATCTCCTGCCAGCTTGAACTCTGATTGTAATTACCATTTCATCTTCCCCTGAATGACATTGTTTTATCAGAGGAAGACGCTGTATCTGGAGTCTGAGCATGATGATTGGTAAGGAACGAGCTTTCAATGGGAAACAATAAGCGTGCCCTGAAATGAATCAGGCTGGCATGTAATAACACGAAGCTAGAGATAATCTCAAGTCCTTCAGACATAATGCATAACCCTCTTAGCTCTACAATGAGTGTTGGGATATACTGAGCTAACTATGCAGAGATGTAAAACAGAACAGGAGAGAAACCAGCAAGCCAACCTGTACTGTGCAGAGGGCAGTTTTTAGGGACTAAAAAGGAAACAAAGCCTCACTACTATCTGCCTCCACTGCCTTTTCTCCACCCACTGTGCCTTGAAAACTTTTCCTATGTGTTTGGACTGATCTAGCCCGATCAACTGATAGTGTCAAAGGCACCCAGGACAGTTTATTATGATCCAAGTATTTCTTAAGCAGCTACTTGTGTTTTGTTTTGAGAAACTATGTTAGAGAAGAGTACTTGGTGGACTACCCCGATGCACTCCAGCTACTGGGATGGCGATGGGGAAAACAGTGATGGGTGCTACAGCTGCTTCTGGCTCCTGTTTCTGTTTCACTTGTTACAGATCTAAGACACCGAGCAATGCTCTCTGCATAAAAGAAAACCACCAACACACATAGAAGCGATCTGAAGCTCTGAAATGAAAGTAATATATGCTGAAAATAAGGAATAGCAACAGTGTTCCCTTATTAGAAATATGTTTATATTTCAACTTGCTTAGGTGCAGTGGAAGACTTGAAATAAATATATTCACTGGTTAGAAAACCATTAATCCTGATGTATTTTTACCAGAAATGGACTGCTTGGGGAATTTCTCTTTCTTAGTGAGAATAATCATTTTAGTGAAGAAAAAAAATTTAGTGATAAAATGTTAAGAGGAGTAATATAATGATGAGTGTGAGTACCTCCTGTAACAATCGCAGACAATCCTGACTGGCACAGGAGTATGGAAACAAATGGTGCTGTGCTGGTGCGCATGCCAGAGACAAGATACTACTTATGTGGCCAAAAAATCATACTTTTTTCCTTAAAATTGAAGTCAGTACTGCTGCTCCCGTAGGTTCCAGTTTCTGAAAACCCTATCCCCCAGCAACATTTATCCTGAATAAAGCTCTAAATACAGCTGTTCTGGTCAAGGAGATCACATAGAAACTTCTGCTCCAAATGGCTAGTCTTCCAAGATATGTAAAATAAGACAGTACCTCAAAAGGGGGTATTGTTGAATGTACATAACCTTACACGAGGCCTCCACTTACAGACATTGTATTTCTACTTGTAGTTTTTATTAACAAACTTTTCAGATATAAGAATATTTTACCTGCAAAAAAATCATTTCAGTGCTCTGAAAAATCCCTGTCAAACAGAACTTCCCCTCACACCTAATTCAGAAAGATACAGCAAACCTCTTTAGAAAAAGGCACAGAGAAGATTTGTGAAAGTGACTGGAAAGCAAAATATATTTCATACAAGGAAAGAGTAAATGGAGCAATAGGCATCAATTTGGAAAAGACACTATGAGAGGGAAGGAACATCTCATAGGGCACTGGATAATGAGAACTGTGTGAATAGTGAGTACCCACAGTTCCTCCACACAGAAGACCTATGTGGTGGCCCGTGAGCTTTTACTGATAAAACCTGCTGTCAAAAAACATTTCTTTTTTTTCACAAACCCAAGAGTTAAGTTGTGGAATTCAGACTTGCAGGATCCTGTGAAGCAAAAAATTATAGACAGTTTCAAAAACTAGACACATCTGGGGAAACTATGTCCATCAAAGAGCATAAGATCCCAGGCCTGACTGAAATCTGTGTCTGACTAAGCTCCTGAAACAATTGCTAACACAGGCAAGAATGAGACTAATGCTGTAGTTGCTCTGCCACTTCCACTGTCGTGCACTACTGGACTGACAGCAGCAGAAGGGTGGACCACATGATTAGAGTATGGATGATATCCTTCTTTTCCTGCACTGGCTTTTCACTGCCTTATCTTCCCATCATCTTTTAAAAACAGGTAACAATCAGTATTTTTTCTCTTTAACACGCATGAAGATCTGGGAATTAACAGCCCCATTCAAAACCGGTCAGAAGAGCAGCACTGTACATGTGTATGAAGATGCCTCCACATGGAAGAAAACACCAGATGAACAGTGCCCTGAAAACTAGATGTTATTTAGTATCTGATATTGCAAATTCAGGTATAAACTTGGGGCCTATTTCTCATCTTGTGTGGTATCGCCACAGAAAAAAGAAAAGTCAAGGTTAAAAATCCCTGGAAAAGGAGAAAATCCTCAAAGTACAGGATTGCTTTTGCAGCTTTGCCTCCTCTGTAATCCAACAGGGTTCACCTAAAACACTAGAAACAATTGTTCTATTCAGTGGAAAATGCAATATACTTTATAAATATTTTGTACTGGATTTATGAGGAAATAGAGACCCTTAAGGAAATTAAGGAAAGAATACACATGCATCATTCTGATCTTAAGAGCACCTATAAGACCAAAGACCACATTGTACTGATTGTACCAAATCACCCAGAACCAGGGGACAAACTGCAACTTACGGCTTGTAAAGATAGGTTTGCTGTATTCTTGCTAAAGACCTAACTAAAAGTTGTTCTTGAGGTTTCTCAGTTTTCTACCACGTGTTTGAATTATGTATAACTCTGTCTCCTTGCTAAAAAGGCGAAAAATGCCTTTAGGTTCCATGTGGCAGGGGGTCTGAGAGGGATGGATTTTTAAAAAAGCAGCAGTTCAGCAACTCCAAATACCTCTCAACATTCTCTACTTTCCCTTGTCTCCAAAAAAAAAGTGCATTTGTTATTTGATCTGTTAGAGCATAAGCCCGCTGAAGGCTTTAGGAAAGGCAGCTTGCTCCCATGAAGCGCGGTTTAATTTCTTTCACGGCGAATTTCAGCACAGGCCATTCAAAATGAGCCCTTCCCTAAAGCTGAGCTTCACCCATGGTGAAAAATATGACCAATTCAGTCAGTACGGTTGCTAGGCTCTCATGCAGCAAGGGAATAAATTAGCTACAAAATAGTCAGAGTTTCGAGCTTTTGTGCACCTTTAAAATATCAATAAGTAGCGTTCTGGAGCTGTTGAGAAATGATGTGCTTGAAACAATGCCCTCAGGAGCCCACTGCCCCACACATTGTCTAAGTCATATTGAGCTCTTTTTGGCTAACCTCACAAACATGAGCTTAAAAACTATTTTAAATTACAAATGCCCTCCTGAAAAATAATTAAAGAAACAACCAAGCAAACAAAAAAACCTCCTGAAACCAAAGAAAGCCAGGTTCTTCATTTGTTAAGGAAACATAAGAGTGTCCCTGTAACTTCAGAACCTAACTGATGATACAAATCTGCAAAGCTAGCCAGGATGCAGCTGAGTACTGAGTTTTCCCACTTTATGAGGAGCAGGGAGGCTTAGAGTGGCTTTGGCACCCGAATAACGTGCAGGACTGTGGGCAGCAGGCTCACCAAGTGTGAGCTGCCAGACTTAAGATTTCAGGCTATGCCCACAGCATGTGAATCTGCCTCAAAATCCCGTAGATTTAGTCTGAAGACTTGCTGCTGTCATCTAACCAAGGCAGGCTTTCATCACCAGCCTGCCTGCATCCCTTTAGCTTTCTGTCAAAAAGAAGCTTCAGTTTGTATTTGTTTGTTTTCCAGATGAAATCTGCCAAGATTCGGCAAAGGGAAGAGGTGGAGGAAACACTGAAGTAAAGGGGAATAAAGACCACAAGCAGGAAACAAAAGCTGCCCCTACAAACCAACTCTGCCCCATCTTCAACCAACACTCCTTCCTCTTGAGGAGACAGGAACTTCCTTCCCTGCTTTTGAGTGAGAACAGGGGGAACACGTGGATTGTACATGTCATGGAAGGACCCTAACACTGACAGGAAAGGTCCAACTATTTCCAGCATTCCAGCAGAATTTTAGCTCACGCTATATTGAATTCAACTTTGTAACTCTGAGAACAACAAAACCATCCCGAATTCTTTTAAGATACATGCTCCACTGGCTAAAAAAGTTTTCATCATGACAGTTTTTCATCCTTTACTGCACGGGCATAAACAAACAAACTCTTCAGTGAATGAAGACCTCACTGCTGTGGCCCTCGGCAAGCTTCACCATACACTCCATTCATCTAAGCAAGATTTCCTCACACTGAAATGCTGTATCCTTCATCTGGGACACATAAGCCAATCTACTACACGGGAACATGACAAAGAAAAAGGTAGCATATGGGGCATGGGAATCCTTGGATTGACCTTGGGAGACCATCCACAGCATTTTAAAAAAAAACCCAAAAACAAACCAACAACCAAAACACAAAGATAAAGGTTTAATCGTAGAGAAAATCAGCATGGGTATTCTGCATTAATATTTCCTTTCTGTAGCACTGAGATTGGGCTGATGGTATTCAGGATACACTACCAGATCCTGCTTCCTTGGTAAACTGGACTCTGGAGCATGGAGTAATTAAGCTGATGAGTTAGTTATACTTCTGGAGATACTACATCAATCTGGAAAATGTTACTGCATGACATCTGACAATGAGAGCCCCAGGTATGTCTTGGTGATCACTGTTTCATTTTTGTCTGAAAAAAATCATTCCAGAATTCTTTATTTTTGCAAATACACCTTTCTTTCTGAATGTAATTATCTTGAAACCATTTACACATAGAACATGAAGGAGTCATGAAGTGCATGTAAGTGTCAGCCTACAGCCATCCTGAGCAACTCTAATGTTTAAGCTGAGATTAGTTCCAACCTCTGCAGATCATCTTTCACAGCTCTCATCTAGATTTAGAGCAGAAAGCAACATGAAAGCAATTTCTCCTGCTTCAAAAGAGTTAATGGGAAAAGGAATTTTCCTTCTAGAACTGGGCCACAGCAAACTACTGGCTGGATGCTGGTCCCACCCTTGCTAGTCCAGGACGTTGTAATTACAAGAAAGAAGAAGAGTAAGATTATTACCATGACATGGGAAACTAAGCTATCCACACTGAAAAAGCCTGTAAAGGTCGTGAAAGAATGGAAAGCGCTTTTCCCCCTTTATCAGCTAATTCGCTCTCTCCTCCCAGTCTCCTGTCCCAACATTTCACAACATTTCCCAACATTTCACCTCTTCCCTTGACACATCAAGGCTCTTCTCTAAAGGATAACTCTATTTTCCTATCTGTAGCATTTCAGTACTAAACACAGAGGCAAGTCAACAAATGCTATAAATGAAAACGTGCAAGTGGTAGTAAATCCTGACAGAAGAACGCTGATGGCCCAGACACTTATGGATTGGAAAACAAAGAAATGAGTCATAAACCGCTCAAAACACAACTACCTCCCTTCAACCCCAACTCTTCATAGCTACTGAATTTTGGGGGGTTTTTAGATATGTTTTGGAAATCTTTGCCTTAGCTAAAAAGCTAATACTGTGTTTACATTGCTCTAAACTAGCTTGTGAATCTGAATTCCGAAGCCAATCAGAAAAAAAATGACTGTAGCATCAAGAGTAGGTAATTGGCCTATTTAAAATACAGTTCTTGAAAAACAAGCCCAGAGCTACTATGCAAATCCTTGCTCCTTGAGCGAGGAGCGGTGATGGGCAGCCGTCAGCAGGCAGGGATTTGCATGCTTTGAGTTGTTTAGATCATAACTGTGATTATTGCAAGCAGACACTGTGGATAATGAGGCTGTGGCACGAAGGGAAGGGACGAGGAGGCATCAGCACATACAGCAGCAGCTTTTTAAACTCTCTGGCAGTTTGTTACATGACCCAAACTACCACAGACCCTGAGCCCACCTTCACCTGCAGCACTCTGCAATTATGTACTGCCTTCGTGAACTGACGTGCATTTTCACAGCTCGGGGTCATCCCATCTCTGGGGTTATCATGAACAGGCAAATCTTGAGAAGCAGCAAACACACAGAGCATTTCTGGGGGTCTGGTTCTATCTCATCTGATCACATCAGGCTGGCTAGTCCTGCCTGTCCTTCTAAATCCTTACACCATGTATCACTAGTTGTTCATCATTACTTTGTGATTGAATGTGGTGGGTACCATTCAGTGAGGATACACAGCTGTTTTATGTGCTGCTCTGTTATTAACATTACTATGTGGCCAACACCCATAAACCTGGAAGATGGCTCTGAATGAAAATAACACTCCAAAACGGTACTTAAAATTTTTATTAAAATGACAAAAGCTTTGAGAAGCCTTTATAATTGTCTCGGATCAGAATCACTTACTGGCTGTCACTAAAACCACATCACTGAAGGCATGACAGGCACCATGAATCCTTGATATAAACCCAATTGAACCTTTTCATGTATTCAAGGATGAGAAGTATCACACAGACCTATAATTTCAGACAGATGCCATATGCTGTGCAATTGCAATGACTGGAAATTGCCTTTTTTTTTTCTTTTGAGGTTGGGGTGCATTTGTGGCTGTTCTGATATATCTCAAATAGACTCCAGAATTGCATGGAACTGTTGCTAGAGCTACAGAGATTCTTTTGTAGCCATTGTTCACTCTTTTTGGATTCACTGGATCCAGTAGCACCATTTTAACTTTATTTTCTGAACTTCCATGCCTTAAAACTGATGAAAATGACAGAACTAACAGATTTATAGCGCATTTCAAAATTACTTCTAAAGTATTCTAATCCTCCATTTCCAGCACTTCATATGAGTCGGACCCCAGAAGCAGCCTTAATTATGCAAAACCTGGGGAAACAATTCTTAAATCAGACTACAGGCACCAGAAGAGTGTTTCAAAGAAGAAATACAATAAGCAACAGTTATTTGTTTTTGCTGCTACTGGAATAAGTGTGATTGTTATTAATAAGGAGGTAGTTGCTAAAAGTATTTCTCATTATTTCAGGTGCACTCAGGCATAAAGCCATAGATTGACATTGTCTGAATTCACAGTACATTTGGTGGTGTGGATTTTTTGCAATTGCTGTGTATCTGTGGATGAACACAGGATAAGATCTATGCTAAGGAACTGGGGGGTATGCAAAGGATGGTGCACTACTCGCTACTAGTCAGGTTACTCAGACATTATTCAGTAGTGTTTATCATGAGTTTATCATGACTCCTCCATCCACAATCCACAAGAGAGCAACTTCTTGTGTAAAAAAAAAAATTAAAAAATGACTGCTAGTCTTTCATAGTCAGAAGGAAATGGAATGCTCATATTACCCAGTCTCCCACAAAAAAAAAAAAAACAAACAAGGGTGGTTGATTTCATCCAAAGACTCCTACTACAATTATTTATCCTTTTATAAGAGTTAATTTAGTAACAGCTTCAAGCAATAAACTTCATTATGTTAAGAGAGCTTAATTCTCTTTTAGAGCCATTTTAAGCTTAGTTTTCTGTTGTTGGCTTTCATATTTCTGGATCGTTTTATACTATTGAGTGCAACATTAAGGAGTGTGCTACAGAGAGAAAGCTCCTTCCCAGGAAGAAACACGTAGAGCAAACATTATTTAGCCTTCCTTTCTGCAAAATTTCTCCTTGATGAATCAAGACTTCAGATGATAAATTTCAGGGGCTCTCCCATATTTCTTCAGAACATAGCACTTTTTAGCACATACCTGCCTTTCATAAATTCTTATTAAATTTAGCATATATATATACACACACATACCAGGGAGCCAAATGGCACAAAAACACTCTGCCTTGCTTTTTATTTTTTTTCTACAGGAATATTTATGGAACAACATAACACGAAATCTTGTTCTCCATCATACATTTTGGGCCTAAATATATTCTTAGAGGAGCAAGTATCAAGTTACTCAGAGCCCTATCGCATTATAAAAATGCAAAACCCATGACTGCAAGTACCAAATATTTAGAATATACAGGGCCGTTTCCCAGCAGCATTGTATAAATTCATTTTTGCAGACACCTACAATAGTTAATAGAAAAAATGAGGCACACCAAGCAGATCTCTCCTGCTGACCAAAGCTATTTCAGGGGTTACTGTAACCTTAACTTCTATGCTCATTTTAATCAAAATCTTCAGAGCACTAAAATTAAGGCAGTGGCTAAAACGGAGTTTAGGGCTTTGGCAGGGAACACCTTTCACCACTTGGGCATTCCCAAAGATTCTCTATCAATATTTCCATAATGCCAACAGCCTACCGAGGCTATAGGCAGAAGAAGCATCCCATGTACTACAGATGACACACTTCAGAGCCTCCCATTGAAGAAATGGTAAAAAAATACATCATCAAAGCAACTCAGTTTAACAAAGTAAGTGATTGGGTTGATTAAACCTGTGCAATATCACTTGATCTAACTTGGGGCTATTTATTTTATATACCTTATGCTGAAGAGGTCAGCAGTTAATCTGATAAAATTGTCTCCTGGTGCTCACTAGCATCTTGTGATGCTACCAAGTGTCGAGGCTTAGCACTCAGCTCTTCTTAGATTATGTTCTGAGGAGTGCTTCTGAATCTGCACTTGCATTGCCACTTACACTGTGTGGGAATACAACTTCCATTGTGCAGCCGTGTGCAGATCAACGTACTGCACATACACACACCGGCATGTGCGTATACACTTAGATATCTTCATGGAAGTTACTTGTGTTGAAATGCATCTCATTTATCACCTTAGCCCTGTGCCGTAGGGAAAAAAAAAAAGGGAGTCATTTAGAAGGGTGGCTGCTGCTTTAAGACATTTTTTTTCCCTTGCATGGCAGATGGATGGCTATAATGCCATCTCTTGATACCATGCCGAACTGTGACTGTGTCATTTTGTTAGAGCCTGCTGATTTTGTACGGAAATTTGCTGTTGGATTAGGGTTTTTGCCAATCCTGGCAGAAGAAAAAGGCTATTTAATGTGTCTTGAACTGCCATATGGCGTGGATAAAAGAAGTAGTTTCATGGCAGTCATGAGATCTGATGCATATGAGTAAGTTCGCGTGGCTTTGCCATATTCTCTGTCATACAGTGCACCTGCTGCAATCAGGTACTTTGAATGAAAACTGAGATTCCCACAGCTCTCAAGCCGGGATGTTCCTCCGTGTCAGAAAACAGCACCTCCTCCTGATGGTTTCCATCCGCATGCAGACACCACTCACCTGAACTGGAATGTGAAGTGAGGCACCCCAGATAATCAATATTTCCAGCTGATTCAACGTAATGTTCATCTAGCACTTTGAACTTTATGCATAATATTCACTCAGAATTTTGGTATTTTGCTAACATACTGACATTTCACCATTCTTTTTCAGATTAGGTAAACAGAACATACTATGGAAAGAAGTGATAACAGCATGGCATCCAAATTTAAGGAAAACTCATGAGCCTTAGTCTACATCTTCCACTCTTTTCCTGTGATACATTTCACCCTACTACTCCATCCATTTCTGCCAGCACTGTGAGTCTGGTGATACTCACTAATATAATTCTTATCTTCTATTCCTTCTCTTGCCTTTTTCCTCCCCTTACTCCCTAACAAAAGCCTAGAAGAAAGTAAACGGAGACAAGGACATCTTCAATCTGACACTACGGCTCGCTCCTCTGTTGAATAATGAGAGAAATTCTGGCTCTGCTGCAGCTTCAGTATTTTAGTCAGGATTCTCCATGCAGCAGGCATTCTCAGAGATGTTTAGCAGTGAACAGATTTCCTTTACAGAATATGCGAACACCATCATCATACAGAAATATGATTATGCTAATGCTATAAGCACTAGAAAATTCTACATATAATGTCATTATTCTTAGCAGTGTTCAGTTTGTCAGACATCCTGTATCTAACCCTATTACTTTAAGCATCTATTTTTCAGACTTTCAGACTCCGGATTAGAGACCTCCATGTGTATGTGCCCTGCTCAGCCTTAGAGGAACAGGCGTACTCAAGGGCACATGTGGAGGCAAAACCCGAAGCTATCTGGGGAATTGAAAGGAAAATAATGAATGGCTTGTAGACTTAAGTTGCCTTCAGCATTAGATGATAGCTGAGCAAAAATTTTCAGAACTATCAACACAAGAACATAACAACTCTTTCTAAATCCCATTCAGGGCTTCTTAACTCAGTCGGGGATGTTCCCCAGGGTAGTATATAGACTGTGGAAAATACCTGGGCTACCATTTTTCCTCCAGAGATACTTCAAGATACTATTCACTCGATAAAAGGAAAAAGCTCAGGCTACCTTCAGAATTTGGACTGTGTCACACACAAAGACTTCTGGCAGGAGTGTTTTCTCAAAGTTTACATGAAAATACCATGAACAATAATTCCTCAGTTCTCTTTAAGGCAGCTTTCTATGAAAGGAAGCATGGGTCAGGTGATGAGCAAGGGAGACAGAACATCTTTCTGTTTATTGCATACCAGAGTGTGTGGTGCCTCAGACCAGCTCTGGAACACAGAGATCAAAACCTCATAGGGCCCTGCATCCAAACCAACTGACTCCCAGAGGCGCTGAAAGAGTTGTCTTGGCAGTTAGAACACTGGCCACCCAAGCAGTGGCATCCTGCTAGATTCTCATTACAAAAGCCCATCATTTCAGCAGGCTATGGGAGTGCTTAGCTCTGTTAGGAAAGTCCTATTTAAACACCAGTTCACTGTTGACTCAGCCAGCGTGCAGCGACAGGAACTTTGCACCAACACATGACAGAAAATAATGCTATGCAGGGCACAGCCATCCCCTGCAAGCAGGGAATCCTGGACGTGTCCATCCTGCACAGCAAACCTTTCCCTAGGCCTCTTCTCTCCGCAGGGCAGTGTGCCATCTAATCGAAGTAGTTCACAGATGCTTTGCAATGCTTAACACACCATTACTTCTCACAAGAAAGACATGAGAAGTTAATCAAAAGACAACGCCTCACCTTAGGATACATTTCATAACTTGTCACTCTCTGGGACAAGTGGAAATACCCCTGACTTCAGAACATACGTGGGCAGTGCCAAGGTGACCAGTTTACCCTGGTCAATGCCTCCTCACAGTTTTATCACCAAACCCGAGTCCAGTCTTCACAGCTAGAATTCTCCTCACCTGCCATGCTTCTTGAAACAGCGGTTACAGTGCTGTCAGTGCCAGAACCAGCAACGTTGAGCAGCATTTTCTGGGGGGCATCCATTTCAAAAAAGAGCCATCAGATGCCCAGGAAGGTTCAGGATCGGAAGGGTGTTGGGAGAAGGGTGCTGACAATGTCACACCGATGTGATGGTACAGTGCATGCACTGCCCTGGGGTACCACCAGCCCCGCCTTGCCAAACTGAAGCTCCACGACCCCTGCCTTTCTTCAAGCATGTGCCGGAATTAAGGATATTAAGTGAAACGAGACATCTCAAGAAAGATCAGCTAAAAAGCCATAAAGAGAGTTTATAAGACAAATTATATAAAATAGCAATGGGTGGTTACGTGTGTGCTTAGGACACTCCTGCAGCTATTCACCTGATGCCACCCTGCTCAAAAACTCTTGGGCACACTTCTCACCACTCAAAAGGTCCAAGTTCTAACACAACACAGTATCAGCTGTCTCTCAAGGTACATCAGTTCTTGCTGCTGCTAGGAGTTTCTCATCTACAGCCTTCTTACATCCAACACGTTGGGTTTAGTTTAGCAAACAACTTTTCTGGAAATTGCTTTGTGTGCATTGCATGTTTTCCTAAGTGATATTTCCCCAGAGCTGGCAGATCACTCCATAGCAGCAGATGTGCATGTTTTAGAAAATCACTACCATAAGGAATAGCATAATTATATTTACTGCTGTTTGTTACCACACCACATATTGAATAGTAGGGATACTGGTAAAATTGAGACTTGCTATCATATTTTTAATTACCTTTTTTTTCGCTTCTAATTGCAGCTAAAGATTACCTGCTCACTAATAAACTTATCATGCAATATAAACCTGACAGACTACCCTGTTAAATCCAGTGATAACCAGGCATTACTTACTGGCTGACCAGAAGCACTATATGAAGTTCTGCAAGTATTTAAAGTTTACTGTTGAAGATCTGACAAAACCCTTTCACATTATTTTGTTTGGAAAGAAAGGTAATTACAAAGGCAGGAAATACTGTCCAGGGAATGATAAAATTTCAGAAAGATTTTATTGAAAGCATGTTGCCTGAAACACTCCAGAAGCTGTTTATTTGATAAGTGTTCCTCTCCATTTTTATTTCATTTCTGATCTGAGAATACATATGCTGATTTCTGTGTCCCTTCTCATTTAAATTTCAATTGTTGTTCCATTAGTCCTACATACATTGTGAATTTGTAGCCTTTTGAAATCGTCTTCGATTTTCCACCCATATAGGGGGCCAAAATAGCCATCTTTAGATTAGAGGAAAAGAAAAAAAAGATATTGCAGAAAATAAAAAAATTACTGCAATTCTCAAAATGGTAGTGTCATCTACCATAATAGCTCCTTAGCAATGTGTAGTACATATGTAAAAATCAAAAAACACAGATGACAGTACAGAAATTTATTCCCTTAGGAATACCTTTGACGTGTTGGCCACTCTGAGGACAACACACTGTCCTTGCTGACCTGATCTTACAATGCAGCTCAAGCTGACACCTCAGAAAACATCAACTCACGTCTGGAAAACGAGTTTGTTCTTTTGTAACCATGCAAGTTGAAATCCGTGCTCTCTCTACGTGTTTTCTGGGATAACTGCTGTAAAATACAGACCGGTGGAGAAAGAAATACTGTACTGCAAGACTGCCATTCATCCTATGCATTAGGCAATTAAACCCTTTATGTCTGTTTGATTGAAGTGCAGAACTGACTGACTCACTGTTTTTCCTTTAACCAGGGGGAAACTATTTGGTTCCATTAGTCAATTATTTAAAAATACAGTCATGGCTGTAACTCCTTTAAAGAACCCTTCAGTGTATTAGTGCTTACAGGAGGTTAATAATTTAACATTTAAATGTCCACTAACAGAATGCCGTGGTCATGAATAAACACAAGCACAAAATACTAGTATTAGATCTTGATGACCAGATAAAATCAAAGCCAGTCATATTAAGTTTATACATTAGAAAATTCAGCTTTTTGATGCCTATGTTTTTGACAGGTTTAAAATGCCAAAACACAGAGAGTTTGATTTCAACATCAAGAAAAGTATTACACACAACACTTTTGAACCACCAGTGTCAATATCAAGGCACCTCGGAATTTCTAATGTTCCCTTTTCCTCACACCTGATCCTGAAGAGATCGAGCCCTACTATCTTCATTTGAGGCTGGGACCAGAGATACTCCACAGGAAGTTCATGCCAAACAAGCAAACTCTGATGACCTAAGTTCTAGTCTTTTTATTCAGGAAACAATTCTTCTTTCTATACCAGCCTTTACATTCCTGTGAGAAAACTTGAAAAATCCAGTCTCCATTATGAACAGCAAGCATATCCTCCCCTTTTCAGAGAAAGAAGCCAAGCACTCAGCAGAAGAGACCCATTTGCCAAAAAATCCAACCCACAGAATTACAGACTCTCCCTTCCTGACTTCCACACCTTCTTCATTAAAGACCAGCAGCATTGCTTCAAAAAGCTAAAGGCAAAGGTAGCTGGAGCAAAGAGAAAAGCAAGGAATTTCAAGGCTTCTTACACCTAAGCAGCGGTTCTCACCAACCTACACAGCAAATGAGATCTAGCTGCATGGTCTTTGCTGACCTGAACTACAGCAGTGTCCTGTTAAGGGACCTGTAAAATGTCACTGTGGAAACACAGTGACAGTGTGGTAGTCAGCTTACCTTTGCTCCTAAATCTTGATGACAAAGCAGAAGAAAATGATACAAGGGATTTGCTACATCTGATGAAAAGGACAAAATGTATCTCAAATTCATTGGCAGCATTGCAAATGATATTGGAATGGACTTTTTGAGTCTCTTAAAAGTTTATTGAAAAGATTATCCTCAACTAAATTCTACGTGCTGACTCTGCCTTGGGGAGCTATTGCCCCATACAACATGGGCCAGAGCTGTGCCAATGCAGTGACAAGGTGTTTTGTCTGGTCCAGAGGGCCAGGATTGTCACTCTGCTTCAGTCTGTTATGGCTGAACTCACCTCCTGGCAAAAGCAGAATAGTCCCATTTAACCCATTTACTGGAATCTGTCCTTGGTTCATGTAATTCCAAACAAGATCTCAGGGTGCACGTGAAAGCATGTCACTGGGCATTGGCCATATTCAAAGCCACGCCTGCAGCCAGGGCAGTCATGTAACAGAACAGATGAGGACATGACAAACATCCCAAGTTTTAACTGGCTTTTTTAGTTTACTACTCTAGATGTACCGTGCTGCCCAGAACCTTCCAAACCTTCCTGCTCCCTCAGACAACTGTCATTGCAAAGTGGGCAAGTAAGGTCCCAGCGAAGCGAAGTTTTTATCCCACACTGTAACAACAAAACAGACTTCACAAAGAAACTCTTGATTTCATCTCTTCCTTTATCAGTACCTTCCTACACCAGCTTTGCCACACGCAAAAGGTTATGCTTATAGAAGTATCAGCTCCTAAAGTTTATGTACCTGATGACTGCTTTCTAGAAATAAACCCTTTCATAAGGCTGCAGATAATTATCAGAGGAGAAGAAATCAAAGGAGAGGAGATAGAGCTGAAATGTGATGAACAAAGTAACTTCAAAAGAAAAAGTTCTTACTTCCGCCATTACCCTTCCCTAGGAAGTGGAGTTACTATCCATTTTTATCTTTCTGACATTCAATTTTCTTTGACTAGCAGCAATATCAGCAGCACGACAGAAGGTGATCCTCAAGAATTCATGTTTTTTCCAGATAAACAAAACTTGGACAAGAAACATACAGGAAAACGAAAAAGCTCAATTGACTTAAATGGGTTTTTTTCTTCCAGTGATCCAAAGATGTCCTATTCAATAACTGTCTTGTCATTCTGACTTGCTTATTTATCTACATTTTTCTACTAATATTCTATTTCCAGAAAATAAATGGTTTACACCTTTGAAAAATCTTGTGTTCTTCAGATAAAATGCTAACTCACATGCCACAAGGGGAAGTAAACAAAATGTACTGAACTCAAAGAATTCCACTCTTTTCTGTCCTAAAACTCTGCTCCAAACTTCCTAACACTGAAAAGCCTTAGGGGAAAGGAAGAAAAAAAAGAACCCAACTTTTTTTATAGTTTAAATAATTTTATAAACTATTTAATGGTTTTAAATAGTTTTATAAACTATTTTATGGTTTTAAATTAAAGCTAAATGAAACTCAGAAGGATTTTTGTTGTTTTCTTTTTTAATATCCCTGAGACTTCTCTTTTACCTTGCCAGTTAACCTCTTGCTTAGATTCTCACTTCACTGTTGTTGCAGTATCTCAAAATTAGTGTCCAGAGAATAATTTTGCATGCTGGAATCTAGAGAAGGGATTTATATAAATCTGAATGAATTTCAAGCAGTAGATGCTGAATGGCTTTAAACCTTAACAAGGGGCTTTTGGTAAAGCCCAGCAATCCTGAGGAAGCGTTCGTACTGCAGCAGAACACTCTGCATTGAGTCACACGTCTCTTCTTTTCTTCCAGGTTCAGAAGCTATAAAACCAAGCTGAAGGCTGATTGTTCAACCAATGGAAGCCCAGCTTGCACGGCTGAGTTCTGAACGAGAAGTCAGCTAGCTATAGAACAGGTGACAGACTACTATAGATTGCAGATTCCTGGAGACTGCAAGTGCTCGCTGATAAAAATCCAATTTTACTGGTCAAACAATGCAAAGATTTAATAATAATAATAATTAGATATAATGCATATTGTGGTTCTACACTATAGTAATGTTATTATAATAAAGTATGCTTCCCACATACTTCATTAACTTTTGTGAATCTGGAAACTAATTTTAAAGTATTACTACCCACTTTTGATGGCTTTTACTTTAATACCCAGTAGCATTTTTCATCATTTTGTGAGGAACAGTATTTATTGTTTATTCCCTTCCTTTTCTATCTTTAAAGCAATTAACTAAACAAAATGAGTACTTTTAGAAGATGTGTTTTCACAAGCATAGATAATGGTGCTCAGGTATCACCAGAATTCTGCTATCAACAGCCATAAACAACATGAAACAGGTTTGGGGACATGTAGAAATCTCACATCAAAAACTGAACCAGAGGAAGCTTTGCTTTTTCTGGACGCAGCAAGTTAGCAAAGACTGGTAAAAGTTATAGATCATGTACATAGATAGAATAAAGCTTTCATACATTAAAGTGCCTTTTTTTTGTTTATCACTGGTAAGTATATGCAATTTATCTTTGCAATATTGATGCAACAATTTCCTTAAATGTCAGAAAAATGAAATATTAATCTAAAAATCCTAAACCCTTCAGGTAACTGTACAGCTTTCCCATTTCCCTTTTCTTGCTTGACAATGAGGAAAACAATACAAAACCTCATGAAAGTTGCTGCCATATTACCAAAAGGTGGACAAGCATCACATTTCTGATGTCATGAATTCCCCAAACAGCAACATTAAATTGCAAAAACCAGCTACTGAAATGAACTTTTGAAAATATTGATTTTCTTGAAAGAAAAAAGCCAGATTTATGAGTGAGATTTTTTTTTCTTTGTAACTAGCACACTTGCAAAAAGAAAATCTAGCTTTAGTGGGCCTCAAACACACTAATGTTAGCAGCAAATAAATGCCCACTATAAACATTCAAATTGAGCTGGCAGCCTATAATTACCTTCACTGAAATACCCTCCTTATCTTTCTGCCCCATACAGGATGCAAATGACTGCAGCATGCAGGACATTTACTGGTGCTACCGGCAACCAGGAAGAATGCTTGGAGAAAAAGGGGTATCCCCCCTAAAAATTCAGAAGTATCTCTTCAGCATGCGTAAACTACAACTTTCAAATATCTATAGATTGATCCAAGTTGCGGGGGTTTCTCAGCAGAATATAAAAGGCATTTCTCTCTTCTCATGAAATGTCAAGTCCTTGCTCTAAAATATAGCAGTACTAAAAAATTTTCAAAGGAAATCTCGAACACTGAAAAGCGATGACTTTTTCTTGTCTCATTCTGAACCATTTCTTTTCAGGACAAAGTAGATCTGACCCAGTAATGGAGCAGACCACAAGTACAGAGAATTCCATCCCCAAGCAGCAGACCCCAGTAAAATTATAGGCAACAGAAAAAGCAGCACAAAGGGAGAACACTCAACAATCTTTAAAAGGGACAATCTTCAGTACCTCTCCTGAGTGTTGCTTAAACGTGTATAACAAGGTATAAATTTAGTATCCAAATAAAATATCAAGTCTAACTTCTGTTAGAGAAAGATCTTGGTAGCTCATTAAATATTTTGGTGAGGTTGACCTTTATCAACTTTTGTTTCCTTCATTATATTCTAATTTGATGCATTTCTTTAAGTTTGAATTGCCTTGCAAACATACATTTAAGTTCTTTCCCAGGCCTACTGCTGAGATAAAATCACTTCTTCGTTATTCAGAGCAGCCCAGGACACACCACCTCCTATGTCCTTGTGCAGAAAAAGCAAAGATGGGAGGGCAGTCCAACTTGCATAGCCTTCCTTATGCTAAATCGAAAATCAATTACACTTGCTACCAATCAATTCAACACCTTTATAAAAGCTTCCAATAAAAATCAAATTTCTTACTTTCACTATGAAATAGCCAGATTTAAATGGGGCCTCCTTTCAGAAGACTGCATAATTTTTAACAGGCTTTAAAGGTGAAAGAAAATCATTTAACCTCCTTCAGTCAGCAGTGTGAGAAGGTGTGGGGGAGCTGCAGCAGTGTGCTGTGGATGCCCTCTGAAAATCAAGCTCATTTCAGTGACTGGACCTTCAGCATCTGCGTGAAGGTAGCTGCTGACAAACAGCAGGGATGGCAACTATGCTGTTTGCCACTACTATAACCCTAAAGAGTGCCTGCTGTATAAAGAGCCAGCACGAAAAAACAGAAAACATCCAAGATTACCCATTTTTCTAGATGTTCAGCAGTTAAGTACACTTGTAACTATGTCATTATTTTATAGGTAGGATGGCAGAGAAAATGTATGTACTTAAAATTACAGCCAGACTGACATATGCGGAAGCAAATTGAAATGGAAATACTTGTAAAACTTTAAAACATAATAATTAAAAGACCCTGTATTTTCATTCAAATAAACGCAAACAAACAAAAAAACATTGAAAACATCTTGGGTGAGAAAAATATTCTTCTGATATTTTTATTCATCAGAAACCAGTTACTTTAAAGTGATTAAAGGGCTTGTTCTTACTGGAGTCAAGTGAGCTTGGGTATCAAGACACAGAAAAAGAAAAACCCTCACGCTTTTCAGATATTCTTCAAATTAACAACCAAAGATGATAAAGCTTTCGAACACAAGTATTTACATAAATGATATGTATGTTCTTGTTTCCAAATTAACACCGCCATCTCTTGCCATATACATCTGATAATACTACATTACACACAAGTTTTTCTGCATCATCGTTGGTATGTTTCAAGATGATAAATGTTTTTGAAAGAAGGCTTCTGTTATTCAAATATACACTTTTTCATAAGTTTAGAAGGGGCCTTCAGCCTTTGGATTACAGGTATAGATTCCAAACTTTTGGCAAGCAAGACAACATGAAATTTCACCCACTGTTCAAGAATGGGTTAGAAAATAATCTTTCTTTCAGCTGCTTATAGCTTTCTGAATCAATATCTGTCCAAGGGTTTGATGTAGTCACATTGTCCTTTTCTCTTTAGTCTGATGTCTTCCCACTGGCTTCTTCTTACTCTTTTTAAGGATTGCCAATTCTTTCTATTATCCCAAGCCTATTAAGCTTTCCACAGACCAATTCTGATTTCTAATTTAGCTCACCTCTGTTACAACATCTCCCTTCACTCAGCATAATATTTATAATAAGTATTAAGAATTCAGCTTCCTGAGGAATTCCCTGTATTAAAATGATGCCAATTCAAAAAACGTAGGTAACATCTTACTCAGCATTCATGGGCATGTAAAGCAGCAGGTTTCACTCCTAATGCCTGAGGAGCTGGCTAGCCACTTACCTCATTTCATCTTTAGAAATGCACTGCAAAAATCACTGGCCATTAACAAAACAGGAGATGGGGCAATAAGAACTAACACCAAAAAGCTACCAGCCTGATGGGAAATCGTTCTCAGAAGACAATGACACCTTACATTTCTGACCTGAACCACTGCTTCTGGAAGATAGTACGACTAGACCCTTTGCCTGGACACCAGCAGAAACTGCACTGTGCCCTTCATGGCAGGGAAAACACAATGGGGATGACAAGTCAAAACCAGGGAAAAATCAGTTGTTTCAAATTGTATGTAAGAGCAGATGCAGCTCATGGGATCCCTTGAGCAGAATTTGAAGTATACCTGCACCAAGATAAGTACGCGTTTAATGCAAAACAGTAACTGTGGGAGGCAAATAAATAATACAGTACCCAAAGAATTGATATCAAAACAGGTTATGACAGCCATACAGCAACAAGTTTCCTGCTACCAAGGGAGTCCCAGATATGCACCTCACTCTTACATTACACATTTTCTGGAAAAAAAGACAAGATTAATTCCATTTGCATAAGAACAGAAGGCTCAGAGATGAGACACCTGTCCAGTAACACAAGAGTAGTAGCTGTATATAAGTTTGCTCTATATCTTTTGAATTCATACATAATACAATGCCTTTGACATACATCACATGATAGATAACCTTATCTACAGGGCCTGGACAATCACAAACACTGTGGCCTTTTAACTTCAGCAACAGGTTGAGAGGTGTGTATGTGGAGACGCCATGCAGCACTGATGACAATTAATGCCAGATATAAATTCCCATAACTGTTCTGATACTTAAGTCTCTTAGGAGCTGAACTAATTAATTTCATAAACAGACAATTCTCTGATGCATATAAGGTTTCTATTTAGAAGTAAATGCATCCAAACATCCAAGTTAACTGGTTACAAGACTAGGGTATTCGTGGTCAAAATGCAGAAGTACATCATGAGGTCATCTGCACTTCACCATCTTTGGTAACTATACTTAATTTCAGACTCAAGCATTACACTAAGACTCAAAAAGATGGACTGCACAGACGATGAAGGACCCCAAAGCCCTTTACTGATGAAAGTTTGCACAAAAGTTGCCTGAAAGGTAGGATATCTTGAGCATGTAACACCTAGATCAAGTCATACCCATCTGGAACAGGATGCATTTGAATATTTTTCTCTAAAGAATGAATAAGCATGATCCATAATGAGACTCTCTAAGTAGAATTTAGCGCTGAAGTGTTCACTTGCCACCTCAGCTGCTAATTCACTGCAAAGACCTTGACTCAGCAATATATCCTTACTTTAAACAGCTTGAATGTTGTCTTGAATAGCTATGGCCTGAAACTTTTCTATTTTCTGAATCTCATTCTCTCTGTGTATGCCTCACAGACAGGTACATTAGGTACACTCTATATACAGTCAAGAAAATGCAGCCTAGGATGTGAAATCTCATCAGTATTTGGTTCCAAAATTTCTGCACGAGAAGGCATTTCACTGGCTCTACCTATGAGTCTCCTCTTCATCTTGTACCTTGAACTATATTTGTCATTTTACACTCATCTCAACATACACATACCTATACATACACAGACCATAACCCTCAGATGGTGGCACTTCATGAGTACCAAGGGAGATGAGAACGCCAAGAGAACAGTGAAAGCTGTTGCTGTTACCAATAGAGAGGTTCAGGGCTCTGTACCCACTAGTACAGCTGCTAGTTTATCTCCTTCAAAGACACAAAGAAAGTGCAGACACCCCAACCACAGCAGCCCTGTGAAATCAAGAGATGACAAGGCAGATGCAATGCCATATGGATTTATTCATCCCTTGCATTTACCAATAAAAGCAGTAAGCTTTTGATCAGTGCTGCACTGTACGCATTTTATAAGCAGCTTACACCCTCACACCTCTCAAGAAATTAATGCTGGCCCTTACTGGTAGTTCATTCTGGACACAAATGCTGCAGTAAACTAGAGAAGATCAATGCATATAGGGAAAATATTTCCAGCTTTGGGAAAGAAACCAACAAAAAACTTGCATTTGGATTTCCATGCATAAATCACTGACAGATTGATAAAAACAGGGCCAAATTACCCGCTGAAATGCCATCCTTTAATGCTGGTGAAGTATTACAACCATTCCATAAGAGTGCTACTATACCCTTACATCACAGCATTGAACCATTGCGTAACAGCAGCTTCAGTATCAAAACCATTTACAGCAGATGCCAGCACAGGAAGTGCACAGCTTCATACAAGAAGCAAATATCAACTGCAGTGACATCCTCCTGACTGCTCTGTGCCAAAGGAGAGGATAAATCCAACGCTAGCCCACCTAAATGGGGGATACAAGTCATTTTGGGGGCTGTTAATCTCCTGTGTCTGTGAAACACTGACGTTCAGTCATCAATTACGTGTTACTGGCAGAGAGAGACTACTAGTACAAGACCACAATGTCTTCCTGCTTCGGCCAACAGAAAAAATAAAAGGTTGATCCTTTATTAGACTTGACTCCTTCAGTCATGTCCGTGCTTGAAACATATTGCCCTGTTTTGTCATTTGGTCATCTCAAGGCTGTCCCCTGTCATGTTTGTTTTAGAGTGAAATAAAGTGGATAAAAGTCTGAAGAAACCACATCACAACAGAGAGTGCTGCACCAACTGGCGTATCATGAAACTACCCTGCCTTGGTGAATCAAACCAAAACGATTTGCTCTGGAGATTGTTCAGGGTTCACAAAGTCCTTCTTACGTGTTCAGTTAACTATGAAGTTCACTTCTAAAAAAGCTGATCTATCGATTCAAAAAAGGTCTGAGTGTTGGACTACAGCCATGCAGCACTGCACCCAACAACCAGAAAGCCATCTTTACAAAACACACACACAAACAGGTCTGCTGTGGGTTTACTTGTCTAAGACTTTCCAAGACTCCATCCATATTTCCGGTGGAAAACAGTTTTCCAGTCTGAAAACCTCAACTTATACTTTTCAGAGACCATTTCCAAGCTCTCGGTCACCTCTGTTTCTCAAGTTAGCTACTCCTCCTCCTCCTCCCAAAGCCCCCTTTTTTTCCTATGATTTTCATATGCTTTGGGGTCAGCTCTTTCTCTCCATCTGAAGCACACTAAGTAACTTCAATCTTTCTTCTTTCTTGTTGTCTCTATAAACCCTGAGGAGATGAATACTTACACTTCAAAGAAACCCTATGGCAAGCGGTTATCTCATTGAAATTCTAGGCTGCTAAAGTTTCTCCCTCTGACTCACCTGGGCCCCAAAACTCCCCTCCAAGTCTGTGTGAAACACCTCTCAGCTCTGTGTTAAGGTGTTTCATAGAATTTCTTTCCTCAGGAAAGCTCATAAGTCCCTTCTCATGGAAGCGCTCAATAGATCAAAAGGGAAAGGAATACGACTCGCAGCGTGCCTGTTGAAGTCCAGTTCGCTCCTTTACTCATTGCCACATCTTTCCCCCCTTTTTCCTTTACATGTTGTTTACTTTTCATGTAAGCTGGGACCTCATTTTCTTATTTGCATGTACAGCATCCAGAGGAAGGCATTCCACACAGTACTAACAGCAGCTTTGTATATTCCTCCAGAAAGTTAAAACTCAAGCACTATCCTTCTACATGGGAATTATGCCTTGGGTTTGGCTTTTTTTCTTGTCTCTAACAGAAGACCTTTCATTAATGCCTACCAACACTTCCAGTTCATTAATTCTGACTCTGTAAATGGAAATGAAAACAAGTTCCTCCACAGAGACCCCTTTTTAAAAGCAGTACCTCAAGACTGTGACTATGTATCAAATTAAAATCCCGGAGTGTGAATCCATTGGTGAACAGAAGCCTTAGGCAGCAGACATGCACATCCCAGCAGAGGCCTTACAGTGCGCACACACACGCACACACAAAACCTTGTGAAGGATTTTTAGCAGAACAGCACGGCCCGGAAACAGCTATACTAAACTCAGAGCACAAGGTTTTCTCCTAATGCTTTTGACACTTCTGGTACCTAGCTGGACTCTGATGTAAGCCAGACCTTTAATTTAATGTCATTTAAGGGGGACTTCCCTTGGCTGAATACACACAGCCAGGACCACCTGAGATGCCTTAGGGATGTGCCCTACCACTCCTGAAGGCATGGGGCTACCGCCAGTCCCACACTGCATCTGTTGGTCCGACAGAGTCACGGTGGTAGGCACCATGGATCAGGTGTCTAATACGGCACCACATCTCTGTTTCAGCACCGACATCACTCCTCCAGAAATCCACCGCCATGTCAATTCAAATCAGAGTCATCACGTTGAGGCCGCTAAATAAATGCAACTGGTATTGCCCAAATTCAGTCTGAAGGCCGGATTCCCAAAACACAGGCAGACAGCACAGTACCCTGTGCACCCTGCAGACATCAACGGGGCAAGGCGAGCGGCTGGCTACCGCCCAGACTTGGCTTCTCTGCCAAGCTGCTACACACCTTGCAGGGAATTAGACTGGCAAAGCGGGAAGGCAAACGCCTGACGTCAGCGAGGCAGTTGGATACAACCGTGAAGAAGCCATAGAAATAGCTGGCAAGAAAACAAAGTTTCTTCATTCTGACTGGGTATTGGGAAAGCTTAAAGATTTATTTTGAATCCTCTCAGTTTTAATGGCTTGCCGCAGTCTCTTCAGGTTTGTTTGTTGCCGGGGTTTTTTATTATTATTTTTATTGCCATTTTTGGCATGCAATCTTGATGAGGGATTTTAACTGCAAGGTGATTCATTTGTGGAAAAGTAGAGGCTGCAGATCTCATAACCGTAGCAGCAACATAAAAGTGGCTGGAAGGAACAGATTTTAAGAAACTTCTGCCCCCTCGCCCCCATCAAGGTAAGATTGATAGTGTGAATTTCTGCAATGTATTTACAGTGATCCTTTCCCTTTCATATACGTGCACTTTACTGCTGAAATCCACAAACTTGAGAAATGGAACACATTTGAGGCCCGGCACAGTTCTCCTCACTTTTTCTCCCTGAATTGCTCATCTTGGCATTTTCAGCAGATCTATGAGGATCTTTCCAATACAAATGTTATCACAGGTGCTCCAAGTATATCGTGCAACTAACCATACAAGGGGCACTCATCTTTGAAACCCAATACCTTAAACCCAAGGTTCAAAGCCTTAAAAGGTCCAAGAGCATCCATGTCTGAAAATTATGGCAAATTTAACCTCATATACCCAAATCTTGGAAATCCTTCTTCCACAAGAACTTAGGTCTGGAGGACAAATTACATATTACTAATTACGTAACTGCAAGATACAATTGTGGCCTCAAATCCAGCAAAGCACAGCTATGAATTTTATACTGCAAACATGTAATTACCAAACTTCATTAAAAACAGAAGCTAGGTAGACCTGTCTGCACTATTGTAATCCAAATTATCCTTCCTGTGGTACTTCGGTCTAAAGGTATGTAAGCTCTGCTCCAGGAAAGCTCACAAACATATCAAGCTCTATTCAGTCCTGCAGAGAATTGTGATTAGAATAAAGCTATGCAGCAACTATCTTCATTATTAGAGTAAGTCACAAAAAGTTGGGTTTACGCCAACTGGCCCACCAGGAATTAAGCTGAGAAAGGCTTTTGGTTTTCTGAGCATTAGTAGTCCGGGTTTTTTTTTTGATTTTAAGAAGCTTGCACATATCAAAAGAAGGTTTGGGAAATTTTACTACAGCTCAATCCCCATTTTGGGGCATCTGAACACTGTTAGGTTTTTGCTAGATTATAAATCTTTGTTTTGGGAGCTTATAGATAATACTGACCATTCCAAGAATAACAGAGCACAGTGACAGAGAACCTCTACTAACTATAAATACATACTACAGCAGAAATTTTGGCCCAGGCTTTACTGTCCTCGGAGGATGTAAAGAACGTGGTTTATTTGACACCATACTAACCACTCCAGAATTCATTTTCTATGTAGGCACATTTTGAATCACCACCAAGAGATGATGAATGATTAGCCATTAAATATTCAGTATAAAATAGTTTTGTGGTCTGAACACTTGTAACAGTGAGGATATCATGTTCTCATTAATATTCATATGTGAATTTTGCCTGAATAACTAAAGACTTCAGGAAGCTACATGGCATGAAAACGTAAGTGCTAGGCCTAAGAACTAGGTGTAGAGCCTATTCCTTTCCATGCTAATCTTTGGCAGCAGTCTTGTAGTTTCATTGATTAGCACTGTAAAGTCCACAATTCTCAACGGCAGCATCTCTTATCTGGTTGATTTACGTGCAAGGAAACTGCAGAATTTACTGTAGAACTGCATGTGCACATGCAAGAAAATTATTAACAAAGCATATGATCTTTCAAAAAAGTTTGTAAGAAACTTATTCCCTTCCTTTTACAACATGATGATGGACAGCATGTTTTTAAATCCAGGCTTCACCTATTAGTTTAAGGAAATGTTTTCCAGGTGCTGAAACACAGGTTCATAGTAAACCCCATAAACAGGCTTAATTTTCCAGTCCGTTTTAGCTACCCTGTTGATGGTTTGATTCCTGAAAAAACTCCTGTTCTAGATCTTCCTTACAAGCAAAGATTACACCATATTATATTCTTAACAACCTTTTGCTGGATGTATAACATCATACAATGCACTTGACTGCACAGCAGTGTTTTTCTCCTTGTCATTCTCTTATGGTTTAATGGAGCTCCTTTGGAACAGAGAAGTACTAAGGAACAGAAGGAGCTCTCAACCTCTCAAATGACTATAAGTCTGGAAGTTAAAAAATCAGGTCTTTCAGTGTTGACACACAAAATTAGAAAAAGATGACAAGAGTGGGCATTCCACGGACAATTTTTACTTTCTTGACTTCTTCCAAGTCACTGGACTCCACAGGAATCAGAACTTCTTATTGAGCATTTGGTAACCCCCACAAAAATTGCTTTTGTAGATTTGCTGCTTGGAATAAACCAACGGAAGTGCTAGACTGTTGGTCACATAATATAACAGATGCCTATCCCAAGGTTAAGGAAGATTTACTATCAATTTATCTGATTCTGATTTGTGTAAGACTTCACTGTGCAGACACAAAGTCTAGCCTTCCCAGGAAGCCTGCACAGAAAACCTATTGCCTTGAGAGGATGCTGGACCATGTTCCACACCTTCACAGAACCCCCCAAGCATCACACACAAGGGCAGGTATGGCAATATTGACATAAGGACACCTAGCAGATGTGTCTTCAGCTCTCGGATCTGAAATTCAGGGCTGACAAACACAGTTTACAGACCCCACTCAGCTGCATTTCTGGGGGGATACAAACACCTACAAAAATCAAGGTGTCAGAAGACCTTCCAGAGTCTGTCACAAAAGCTGAACTTGCCAACAAAACTCCCCAAGGAACTAATACTTTTGGCTCTGTATTTTCGTTTGTTCCCTATTTACAGAAGAATAGCAATCGGTAGAGTGGCCAAAGACTGACTTTTAGATTTCTCCACTAATCCCAAAATCATCTGTTAGAACACCGCCAGGAAGCTGTCGTGATAACTCTGCTGTCAGTCTGATGCATTTCTTCAGCAATACCTTCACATTTAAGAGACAAACTGTAATCCCATAAGGAGCTATTGCTAATTACATTTTAGAAGTATAATTTTATATCCATTCTTAAATCTAAACATAAACAGTTTTTGTAAGATCATCAAATATTTGAGCTACGACTGGAATCTGTGTCACCTTCAGAGGTGTTCTTTTTTATTTATGACTGAATCTCCTCTGCTAATACATCACTGGTACACCAATTGCATTTTCATCACTGTTCTGAAGCAACTAGTAAATCATGCCTATATTTCTCATACTATTCTCTGTTCTCAAAACCTGAATTAAGTGTGAAGAATAGAAACTGCACTCATGCATTCTTAAAAGCCCAGCACAATCATAACTCAAATAGTTTCTCGCAATTTTTCTATTAAAGTCTAACTGGCAAACTTGTGACTCATCAAAGCAATTTTCTGATAGACTACTCTGAATCATTTCCACAGGGGGACCGGGCCATGGGATCCACCACCAGCAAATGAGGATGCAGCCTGCAAACGTATCAGTTAATGGATGTTTAATGAAATGGAAGCACTTCTCATTGGCATATGTGGTTTTCTTTTTAAAACTACAAGGCTGATTTGTATCCTCTTGAGCTGTCTGCTAGCGTGGCTTTCCCAGTGGGGCTGTCCACAGCAGAGAGGCACCGTGCTGGCTGCAGCAGCTTGAAAAAGGCAAGCTGGTGAGCAGATGATCATACAAGCTGCTCACCACCGCCTGGGGCCTGATCCTAAGCAATCAGCACAGCTCTGTTTGGCTCACCAAATGGTCGATGGTCATTTCCCTCTAGCTTGTCAGCACTGAACATTGCCTCAACACATACTTGCCTCAAGGAAGCTTGCAGTGATGAATATTAGCAGGGTGACTATACAGAATCACAGAATAATTGTGGTTGGAAAGGACCTCCTAGATCAAGGAGTCCAACCCTACCTACAAGAACAAAGAACACCTAAATACCTGACCAACAACAGGAAACAAAAAAAAAACAAACCAAAACAAACACAAACCCAACACACAAAGCCCCTACATTCCTGCCCCTAAAGCATGTCATGAAGCACCATGTCAACTTGTTTCTTAAACACCTGCAGGGCTGGTGACTCAACCACCTCCCTGGGCAGGCTGTTCCACTGCCTCACCACTCTCTGTGGAAAGAATTTCTTCCCCGTATCTAATCTAAACCTCCCTTGCTGCAACTTCAGGCCATTTCCCCTGGTTCTGTCATTAGTAACTAAGGAGAAGAGGCCAACACCCACCTCTCTACAACCTCCTTTCAGGAAAGCAATGAGATCCCCCCTCAGCCTCCTCTTGTCCAAACTAAACATGCCCAGCTCCCTCAGCCTCTCCTCAAACACCTTGTTCTCTAAGCCCCCCATGAGCTTGGTAGCTCTCCTCTGGACACGCTCCAGCACCTCAATGTCTTTTCTTTAATGAGGGGCCCAGAACTGACCACAGTACTCAAGATGAGGCCTCACAAGGGCTGAGTACAAGGGCACAGTAACTTCCCTTCTCCCTTCAGGCAAGGGCTGACCCAGTATTCCTGGGTCTATAGCTTAAGAAACCACATTGAGAATGTATGAAAAGACACCAGAAGATAGGCTGGACATTCAGGGTAGATCATCAGGAGTTTGTACAGAGAAATGTAAAAAAAACCCACTGGTCACAAGCGAATTCATTCTGTCAGATGAAAAGAAATGTACGCGCACATTCAGTTTGTAATTTCATGAGGCATCAGCTTTTGCAAACAGGACATCTGCTGAGCAAGCTGCTGTTGACATGAATGAGGATCGTGTATCTACTCATGTATCAATTTATCACCCCATTAAAATGCATCACATTGTCCATCTCTAAAGATGACTTAATGGTCAGCCAAATAGGAATCCTAAATACAAGGATTTACGACTTCCTTAATACAATTACACGCTTTACTTTTCCTTTCTGGGACCTGGTTGTCCACTTCATTCCACAGGGAAGGCAAAAACACTACAGAGCTCTGAGAAGGGAGTTAAAGGACTTGATGAAAAGACTCTGGACTAAGTTTACCAGTGCTCAGAGCAAACAGTTGAACTACAAAGTCTTTTGTTTTTCTGTTTGGGAAGGATCTCACAGAGACAAGTGAAAACACTGCCAAGTACAAGACCATTAACTAGGTTCAGGAGGAGAAGGGGAAAAGAAGTCCCTCAAAGGCAGTGAAATGACAATCAACACTTCTGCTTACATGTCTAAGAAAACTGAATTTGGGTTAAATGAGGCAGTAACTGTATCTTCCTTCAACATCAATTGCTTGTCAAAGTGCGTCCACTGGGGCTGGCAAAATGAGCAAAGGATCATTTGTCCGGGAGAATTGCTAATATCTGGATCACTCTCTGACCTATCCAGCCGGTGTCAACGCAGCACAGAAGTTCTTGCTTCCTTGCACAATGAGGAGAGAATGAGTCACTCAGATCTGTTGTCAGGCTTCTGTTAGATGACGGTGGTGATATACTGGACAGGTTTTCTCAAGATGCTCTCCAGCCTTTTGTTCCTCCAGCTGCTCAGTTTTATCACAGCTCTGGAGCTAACAAATGCCTCACATCCACATCCTGTTTTTTGCTGCATAGTGCACTGCAGTCCTCTCCCTCTTCCACAAATGAGCTTTTTCTCTTTAACCTTGCTTCCAGGCCAGTCAGCACTTCTGTTTTCCTAACTGTGTTTGGAGACAAGGTCTGTCATCTGAAGAAAAGACCTTGAGAAGATCCTCCTCCAAAGCCGCTGGGAACTGCAGGTGCCATCTGCCTTTGATTACTGTCACAAACTTCTCTTCTGCAGCTACAGGTCCCATCCCTGCCCTGCTGCTGTACAGAGGACACGATGTGCTCGGGAATTCCAGCAGCCGATCTCTCATGCTGCTCTTAAGCAAACTTTAGCCTGTAGACTGACCAAGTCCTGCTTGGAAATAGAACATCTGAGTGTGAATGATATGCAGAATTTACTGCAGAGTGCATGAGTGGAAGAAGGGTGTTACAGGGAGCCTTTTCCTCTCTCCTTGTCCCAGGACTCAGATGAGGGGAAGCAGCTGAGTACATCTACAAGATTTACTGTTTCATTCAGATGCACTTCAGTCTGGACAGGCACCCTCTTCCCATAGCTTTCATCATTCAAGAGTTTTAGCAGGCTTGGAACGGACCTTAGCAAGTGTAAATTACGTTTAAAAATAAGTTTAGAACACGTGCTTATGTATTTAGTACCAGGATATTTGTTTTCTAAACAGATTATCTTTATAGGGTTTGAAAGGAGGGTGACAGAAATATTTGTGAACTTATGATTTCAACAGGAAGAAGAAATGAACTTGGGTTATAATAGAAGAATTACAGTACAACTATTACTTCCTAATTAATTCTGTCTGTGAGTAAATCAAAGCCCTAATTATAGACACAAAATCTGCTCAATATTGTGGAATATTTATGCAAAACATTATTTGTAGCACTTATCAGCTAAAATATAATGTCTCACTAGAGCTGAAGCAGCAATTTTAAAAAGAATGTCATCATTTTTTTGCCACTTCTTTATAGCACTGTACACGGAAGCTGCCTGATGAGAGTTCAATTTCAGTTTTGTTAAGTACTTTGTAAATCCCCACTGACAACTGGTTAAATTCTTCTTTTAAGAAACATCTGTCTTTATCTAAAGAAAAAGAAAAAACTAAAAAAAATCCCTAAAACCCCATATTTTTACCACTATGAAATAATGTCCTTTAGCTCTGCAGCTGCCAACACACTTTGAATAAATTACGTTTGACCTTCTTCTCCATGTGCTGTACCATGCGCTAGCACAGTGTCATTCACATTTCCATTACATCATTAAACAATAACTCCCCCCGAGCTCTAATCCTGAAAGTTACTCTAGCTACAAAGACTGGAGTCTACTCCACTCACCTTAGTGAGCTGAATTTACTTGGCTTTTTTCACAGAGACAGATGACTTGCTCACCAATTATATATCTACAGATGGCAAAGAAGAAAGGATTTGGGATACAGACTCTTTCACTATGGAATGCCTTGCTGTTATTCTGGGAGTATCAAGTGATTCTGTCCCACCAAAGAGCAATTAAACCTTAACGTCAAGAGAAGATAAAATGATAAAATTATGACAATGATGCTATTTATATGAAAAGCTTTTGGGTGATGACTCAGTTGTTCTTTGCATGACAAATAGCAGCCATATTCTACTAGAATTAGCCTCTGAGTCTCTGAAGTGTGTACATTTTGGAGTTGCTCCCTCTATCACTTGGAAATGAAAGGGAAATTTGAAATAGACTCTTAAATACCAGTGGCTACACTTAATGAACTGTGCAAGTTACCGCAGTTCCTTTGTTTCTTTTATTTATTTATTTAAAACAGGACTATGCTGACTTTGGAGTCAGAAAGGCAAAAACAACCAACTTTGCAGTCACCAGCCCTCATCCAGCCCGATTTTATTTCACGGTAATTCAGAACCAGCAAATACTCAACAGGCTACTGATTCACATTAACTCTTACAAGAAAGTTGTGGCAAGCATCTGATCAAACCTAGAGCAAAGGTACACTAAAAGAAGAGACTACACTAAAAAAAGGCACTAGCAAGATGGCATGAAACCACGTTTTTCAAAAGTTAATGAATATTTTCTCCACATCTGCATTTTTCTCTCAAAGAAGGGTGGACACAACAAGGCTCTGATAACCTTCAAGTTAATTCAAAGAAGATAACGTCACAGAGCACAAAGATTTTCTGAAGCACAGTAACTCCTATTGACCTAGGAGTATTTTAGATTGTTTCATTCTGCCTTCAGCTTTCAACTGCACAGTTTCAAAGGAAGTACGATAATGATCATTTCACTTCTGCCCTTTGAAGTTTCTTCACTTGCTCTTGCTGGATACTCAGATCTCCCATTTATTTAGCACAAACACATAGAAAATACAGCTTATTAGTCTTTTGATATTATTAGGACTGACAAAACAACTCTCACAGAGGAGTTCAAAGTAGAGGTGCATGTTGCAAAAACTAACGTTTCCAGAAGACTGTGAAAAGGGAAAGCCACAATAGAAATTCAATGTGGAACACATGCAAAGCAAAGAAAAAAATAAAAAGCTCAGAGCATCAGGCTACATTTATCTCACTTATCTGTTTCAGACAAAGCTACAGGGCCAGCCTCTGAAAAGGCAAGTTGGGAAATGCAAGTACAGGCACCGTGTTATGAAACTAATCCTAACTTCAAGGATTAATGGGGCAATTAGAACAAGAGAAATCTTCATTTTGCTATCTTGAAATATGTCTCTGAACAATCTTTGTCACCTTTGAAAACAGGGAGATGTCTTCCTTTTTGATGAGGTTCTGTACATGGGAGGAGAGAAATAAGTAGTACCTAGATGTATACATGCAGACAGACAACTAGCCAGAACTTCTTGTCCCCGGCAGAGAAAGGACAACTTCAGGCTGGAAACGCAGCAAAATAACTGCATGGCAATGCTGACAAATTTAGCTTTGTATCCTGTCAGCGTTCTCAGATGCCAGAGGCCACAGACAGTTTAGAGAAGGGGGAAGAGTAAACCAGTTATAGCTGCTTCCTCCTCTGCAATGGGGTTGTACCTGAAGTAAGGCAAGTTCAAAGACTAATCACAGAATCACAGAATCATTCAGGTTGGAAAAGACCCTTGGGATCATCGTGTCCAACCACTAGCCCTACTCTACAAGTTCACCCCTAGACCATGTCCCCCAACACCACATCCAAGTGATGTTTAAACACATCCAGGGATGGGGACTCAACCCCCTCCCTGGGCAGCCCATTCCAATATTTCACTACCCTTTCTGTGAAGAATTTTTTCCTAGTGCCCAGTCTAAACCTACCTTGTTTCAGCTTTAGGCCATTCCCTCTGGTTCTGTCACTAATTACCTGAGAGAAGAGACCATCACCAGCCTCTCTACAATGTCCTTTCAGGGAGCTGTAGAGAGTGATGAGGTCTCCCCTCAGCCTCCTCTTTCTCAAACTAAACAGGCCCAGCTCCTTCAAACGTTCCTCATACGATCTCTTCTCCAGTCCCTTGCCCAGCTTCGTTGCCTCCTCTGCACCCGTTCCATCCCCTCGAGATCTGTCTTGTCCTGAGGTGCCCAAACTGGACACAGTACTGGAGGTGAGGCCTCACCAGTGCTGAGCACAGGGGGACAATCACCTCCCTGCTTCTGCTGCTCACACTGTTTCTAATCCAGGCCAGGATGCTGTTGGCCTTCTTGGCCACCTGGGCACACTGCTGGCTCATGTTCATTCCCCTGTCTATTAGAACCCCCAGGTCCCTCTCCACCAGACAGCTCTCCAACCACACTGCCCCAAGCCTGTAGCTTTGCATGGGGTTGCTGCGGCCCAAGTGCAGGACCTGGCACTTGGCCTTGTTGAAACTCATGCCATTAGCAGTGGCCCAATCTTTCTGGTTCGCACTGCTATCCTGCTGCACGCCACAGAAAGCCCAGAGTGCGTGTCGCTGAATCTCACAGCAACTTCAGCAGTGAAAAAGCTGGTGGGGACTCAGGGGATGAAGCGTCTTGCAGTCAGTGTACTAACTACAGATCAAAAGCCTCTTTTTGAAACCACTCTGTTCCTTTCATTGCAATGCAAAGAGGCCGGTTCAGTAAAGGGAGCAAATGAAATCCTTTTAGGAATCTTTCAAAAAAATTTGGCTTCCTGGCTGGGGTAAGCAAATTCTCATTTCCTTCTGACAACTTGAAGCCCAGCTAGAGATGCAAGTGCAGTGACAACGTACCATCTCTGTAACTTCTGCATTTATTTATTTATGCAGTCCATATATTTAGCTCTCCTAACACAGTTAAATCAAGAATGCTAATGACGACAGGGAAACTCCCGAGTCACTCAATCTTCTTAATATATTTTCAGAGTTCCATTTTCTTCCACTCTTAAAATTGATGTTTATGGTATTAAAGCTATTAATTATGACAATAACGAGGAAACAAATGTATTTTTCCACCTTTAAATACGTAAATAGTCTTAATAACATACCAAGTGGTGATGAGCCATCTTTTTCTTATAGTACAAACTTGATAATGGCATGCATAAGAAAATTATATTACCATAAGTTTGCAATTTAAACCCTTGCTCTCTAGTGCGAGGCTGCAGTATTTTGACTCATCTAAAAAGAGGACTCTCAATACTTTTCTTGACTTCATCGTTATTTGTCAAAATATATTGATGCTTGCAAAGCAAAGAATGAGGAGATGGGTCTGGGAAACAAGGATGGAAAGAAAGGTTTAAAGGCAAGTATTTGGAAATTGATACTGTGGGTTTTATCTAAATGCTGCTGTGTCGAGCATAGTTAGAAAATAATAGAGTTGGCACCTGGACAACTTCTGAAACTTCATTTAAGTCTTTCCTGGTTTTGCAAACAGCACGGGGATGAAACTCCAGCAGTGCTTCTTTCACAAGCTCATTTTCTATTCTTACAACAATGCACCTTAATTCCAATTTGATGAGTATTCCTGCCAGCAACACATTTTCATTTTCCTAAACCTCTGTCTGGGGACTTCTCAGAGCTGATGGTGCTGTTTTAGGGCCAATTTCTCGCAGTCATTGCTACCTATTCCTATCCACACGGCCTTGCCAAGATGCAAGATAGATACTAATCTATAGTAGTTCACAGACTAAAGAAGATTAGGCACAATATGAATTGTCAGAGAGAATGATGAAGAAGGAACAAGAGATCATCTCAGAAGAATCAGGAGTAAACAGAGGTGTGAAGTATTCTTATTCTTTCTAAGGTATGACATGATAATACCAGCTGTCCTCACCTAGGAGTTCCTCCAGCATACTGACTCTGCAGAGAACACAAGGGCAAAACAAATAACATCCGAGACATCCAAAGAGACTCCTTAGACCCTCACATCAGCACCCAGCTAATTCTGCCCTCTGAACTGCGGTACACAAGATATTCAGATAAGGCTCCAGGCATTAGGTTGACTTCCCAAATATATATATATTTCCTGACACAGTATTTTATCAAGAACACCTTCAATATCAGTGGCTGTTAAACATACCATAATAAGGGCTGCTGGAGAGAGCACGGTCCATGGAACTGTGAATGTGAAGGCAGGCAGCAAGTGTGAGTGTGATGGGATGGCGATACCAGACCTCCCCCTCTTAAGATGCATTCTAGTGTTCCAGTTTGCTCCTGCTCTCCAGCAGCTTGGCCCGTGGCAGAATGCCTTCCTCCAGATCCCACTGCCAGTATTATCCATGAGACCTTCTTTTAAAAAAATTTAAAATAAACATATAACTATCTTAGAGCTAATGAGCAATGCTCTGTGTTCCTTGATACGTATTTTCAGAGAATTGAACATGTTTCATTTTCCAGAGTTTAGCTACATGAAATACCATAAATCTGTCTAGCATTTCCCTCTACTAATCCTTTTACCTAACTTTTAATTAGGTTTTAAATCTTTATTAAACTTTGATATTTAATACATTTGATATTCTGCTGGATGCTAAATTTTTTCCTCTAATTATTTTACTGGCAACATCTGTGTTCAGTAAATTGGAATCTTCTAAATAGGGTTACATTATATTAATAAGCCAACATCTCTTGTCCTGATGTTTAATTCAGGGGGTTTTTTTTATTAGCATATTTCCAAGAGAAGATTTAATTTGCACGTATTAAGCACCCCAAACGCACAGTCTCACAACTCCGGATGCGTTTCATTAAGCGTAATCCCTAGTAATGAATCTTTTCAAATCTCTCCTGCAAAACACTCCTCCCTCTTTTCATTCCACCTCAGATGCTTCTTGAGGAACTTAATCAAATTTATTAGGAAGGAAGCTAAAAATTCCCACTGTGCTATGAGGTATTGATGTTTGCTGTATGTAGATTTCTCCCTATCCCAGGAGTGACCGTTATTCCTCCAGCAAGATTTTAGGACTAAAGGGGACTAAAGGAATGTTCCTTCCCTCAGCTTCAGTATTTGCTAGTATTTACTAACAGACCTGAGACTGTGGTGTAAAGTTCTTTCTCTCAGGGGACAAACTCTACCTTCCTACTATTAATTATCTCTTCATTTCCTACACATCATGCAGCTGCAAAGGAGGTGTAATCGTAATATAACAAGAAAATGATCTTTTAGGAGAAATATAATTTCTCACTAAGGTATAGATATTGGAATAAAGGAAATTAATCATCTATTTATTTACACCACATGTTTAGCATTTGGTTTATGTATCAAGTCTTGATTACAGGATTATCAGAGCCTCTTTTTAGCTAATCTGTTTTTAATTAACATGTGCTTGCCAGCCTGATATCCCCATCTCCATCAATTTTACTTCATTTGCAATATTTTAACTTTACTCTGTGCCAAACTGAAAAAAAAAAAAAGCTCATTAAAAGCAAAGAAAAGTAGTAAAAGTATTTTATAAGCCCTAATATAAAGCTTTAATTAAGGAATGCATTTAAGCATGTGCCTGACTTTATGCCAAGGCTTAAGCACATGTGAAATTAGTCTTAAACATTATGTTTAATTGGACTCCATGTATCATTAACAGTTTCAATTGCATTGCAACAAAATAGTCCTCTATATTACAAAACTTTTGTCTTCAGTTAGTCATCAATTTCTAAGCCGGGGATGTCGCTGCAGCTACAACCACACTCAACAGCCTAGGCAGAAGATCATGGTAATGACAAGCAAACTTGTGCCCACTGAAGGCACAGATAACTGGTGTACTATTGTCCATAATACCAGGCCATTAAAGTAAGGGGTATACTGAAGGCCACAGTAAACTACATTCAGAACAGAGCTTGAAAAGCTTTTGGTGCTATTTCAACAGTGCAGTAAGCAAAAAAGAGATGACTGACAACATTGAGTAGCCTTTTACTCATCTCTTACTACACAACAAGACCTGTGCCAGCCCAGTTCCCTAGGAAAAAACTATGTTAACATATGTAACAAGGAACACTGGGCACCTAAGGATGCTCCAGTCACATGTGAATCTAGACAGATCCCCAGGCCATGACAAAACCTCTTGTAAAAGCAGAGGGGTGAAGCTCCTGGGAGAAGCCCATGTAATCAGGCAATTTTCCAGTAGTTATTTAAGACAGTTTTAGGGAAACTTTGGAGAAGTTCTTTTCAGCTCTTACAATGTCTCAGAAAACCAAATTCAATGTCTTGCCATGCTTGTTCAAAACAGTGCAGCTTCACAGTAGGAGGTAAAACTCTTACTTATTACATCAGACAAAACTCTACAGCTCCTGATGTGGAGTTATCACTGAATGATGGCCACATTTTGCATAGCTAATGTTAAGTCTCTAAGGAAAACTTTCCTTTCTTCCACAATGAGAAAAAAGCCCCCAAACAGTAATTTCTTGTTCAAAAAATGAAAAACAATAGGAGTAGCATACAGGAGCCAGCCAGGAGAAAGAGATTTTCATTCCAAGTGTACATCCATTTGAGTTTATTAATTCTAGATTCTTTGGTGGTACACAGAGACAGACCGGCTGTACCTCTGAAAGAGACTGCTTGGATTGAAGGGCTACCATGGAACAAACTGCAAATGTGGTTTTCCAGGTGAGAAAGAGGCTGTTTTGAAAGCTGCTGCCCTGCGCTGGTGTTATCTCTCACCTTTCTAAGGTAATTCTGAATTCATGTTTAACATGTCTGTTTATATTGCACCTCCTCATCACCCAACTCTGAGTTTGGCAGATCCTTTATAAGTGGCTTGGTAGCTTACCGTGAGAGGCTGTGGAAAAGTCACTGGAGTCTGGAGGCCCCCTCTAAAAGGCTCTGGAACTAGCAGAGTAAAATTCAGAAGCAATAGAGGCTGCTGTTCTGATGGCTGTCCCAGCCTGGCCAGCAAAGTGACTTTACCTCAAGTGCTAATGCTGTTTGCATTTTCTTTTTATTAGAAGTTAAGCTCCAAGAAGATCCAGTCAGGGCCACAGCCAACTGTGTTACCAACTCCATTTTATGTCTGCCAGGAAGTGATCTCCATGACAAAATCGTGTTTTCTGTCCTTTACATCTGTTTGCCCTTTCACATCCGTGCTTTCATTTGGAATTACAAAATAACAAAGGCAAGAGGAAGAAAACGGATTGGTATGCAAAAGACTGCAAGCTCAAGACGCACATTTATGGAAGCGAACTCCCCAAAATATTTAACTCTCCCTGGAACTAATGACACCAGGGCAATCAGATCAGTCACTGTCAAACATCTAGCCATATTTCAAGATACAAATTTATGTGATTGGATTAAAACATTTAACAGACTTTTGCCTTCATACATAGGAATAAAATTAGCAAGTATACTTATTAATTCATAGAGGAAGCACTTAGGTTTAAGTGGCATATGGCTGTGCCAAAACATGGCAGATCTGATGACCTGACCTGTGATTAAAATTATGAGCTACATTCACTTACACTCAACTGTTCTAATGATAAATCTTATTATCCCGTTGTTACAAAGACAAGAGGTTAGCTCATGTACTCAGAAGCAGAACAGTATTATCTCATGCAGAGGATGAAGCAAAGATACAAGATAAGGAAATCTTTTTAAAAAATGTAAATGTCAAGTTACATAAGTAAACTACTTCTAGTGAACAGCGTCTGGCAAGTCATACATGTGCATATTTGCTACTGTAGAGCAATTAGGCTTCACCAGCTTCTTTGTTCTCTGCAGCAGAAAATAAAGGACAACAGAACACCATGGCCTCGGGTTTGGATGTGAGAGGGAAGTGCCAAGCAAAAGATACACTCACATAGGGAATGTGTGTCCATGAAGAGGTCTGGGGTAAAGCAGCACAGGGAAGGAGCAGAACTTACTAGGATATTATTTTTTCCTGAAGAAAAATGTCCTGAAAAAAAGTTTACTGTTGGGTGAAATAACTCTAAATGAGAAAATTGCATTAAGAAGTATTCTTCAAGAAGCTTTTCTTCTTAATAAAGCTTCCATGTACTTCAAATCCATTTATATTTCAACATTTTCTAAAATCAAACCATGAACTGCCTTTCTTGTAACACACACACTGAAATACAAGGGATTATCTTCCTGTACAGCCATGCAGTTTGCACAGGAATGAAATGCCACTGAAAGAAGGTAGCAGCCCTGCACTGCCAACAAGGCACAGCAACACTGGGGAACTTGGTCTTTAGAAGGTGAAAGAATCCTGGCCAGTGAAGAGGGAGGTGTAGCATACTGCCATGTCAGAAGCATTACTGGCACTGCAAGAGCCCACGCTCTCCTTTGCCAAAACGTGTCAGTTCTGGCTTGGAATGGAGCATCCACAATGTGAGATCACCATTCGCCTACTTTCTCCTTCTTCCTCTGTTTAAAAAAAAAAAAAATCCAATTAAATGTATCCATTCATTTTCACTTCCGGTGCTTTGCTGTTCTATCAACATTTGATCCCTTCCAATGCCTTGACTCCAGGCACATTTTTCAGACTGGTTCTCAGTACAAATAAAGAAATCCGCAATTTTTGAAGGTTATTAAATCCAGAAATAAAAGCGACCCCAGCTAAAATCCAACTGAGGTAAGCAAATTAAACAGTCTTTAACTTCCAGTGGACACTATTCTCCTCAGGGATAAGGAAGGTTCTTGCTGCTTGTAACTTAATGGGTACCATACATCTCTTGCAGTAGCCAGACAAGAATATTCCATGCACTTGTATTAGTCAGTAATTGATACGCTTTATGCAATTCAATTTCCTTTTAATTTTGCTTGGGAACAGCATATCCCCAGATAAGAAAGCCAAATTCTATCAATAATTTAGCATTTACGGCAAACATGTAAGTATTTGCAAAGGAACTAAAACTGCAACAGAACTTATGTTACTTAGGCTTTCCTTTAACAGAACAATAATGACTGCATTCAAACAATTGCAGTCAGAAGAACGTACATAAGCTAAAGTTAATGGCTTTAAGTTTTAAGTCACTTCCTGCTGATGCTTAAGAAACTATCAAGCCATGGATTCATCCCACTGAAGTTATTTGCTATACCATTCAGTGTGGGGAAAGACCCAGCTGTGTCCTAAACATGAAAGAGCTTTGAGATTAATATTGTCCCTTCAACACTTTCTGCAGCGACTTGTCAGTACAGAAATTTCCAGAACATTCGTTGCTAAAAAATTTAGGATCCCGTGATGCATAGGGATTCAAGACCAATGTAATGATTTAAGGACTACTTAAACATTACAGCTTCATTTCATATTAATTGCCATATAAAATCTGTTTCCATTTTCCTGAAGTTGCCATACATTTTGCAATCTGCTACATGACTTTTACTGCAAAGATTGAGTTCAGCTTGCTCTGGCACACACTGGATCTTGGGAATCGATAGTGATATTTTAAGCTGGAAATGATAACCGGTGGCCTATAAGCACAATATGTCAAACACTTAAGCTGCATATGTAACAGCAGCTAATAGCTAACCTGGAGTTAGAGAGATCAATAGAGTTGCATTAGTGTAAGCGAGAGGACAAGGCAGAACAACTAACTGCTGAAAGTAGGAAGAAATTACAGTAAAGTTCCCCTGCAGTTGAGTAATTTCATAATGTTTCACCACAGTCTTTGTTAGGTGTTGCCTTGAAATACCTATTCTTGGTCAGATAGGGTGTAGCTACATCACTGGTATTGTTCCTTTCACCCCAAAGTACACCAGTAGTTGCACCGTGTCAGTACACACAGACTTGTTGCAGTCACAGGCTGGATTGAGAAGATGGTTCTGCTGTTCCTCAACCACATGTGCTGGTTCCTCAACCTGATGTGCTGGTTCCTCAACCACAGTTGAGGCTTTCTTCACTTGTATTAATACTGATAGTTACCACAAGTTAATGCTAGATGTGCTTTGATGTTCTAAGAAGAGTTAGTAGATAAATTTTCAGATGAGTCAGTTTTGAAGGCAAGCATAACTGCCATAAAATCCAGTTCATTTATGGGATCATGAGAAGATTCTCATTCCAGTCTAACCAACCGTCCAGTATATAAACCCTTCCAACCTGAGCGTTGGCATAGACAGACAGTTCATTAACAGGAGCTACCAGAGCACATCTTCACCAATCACACTGGTAAGCCACCCCTCATTAATTTCATAATTACGCTGTATATGTCCCACACATCACATATCATGTTTTTGAGCTATTAAAATACAGCTTTCATTTTCTGAAAGGCTAACCACATTAAATCACAGAAGCCAGAAGGAGCACTCTCTTAAACAAATCATAATTCACGTTGGACATTTAAAGCAACTTTTTTTTTTCCACTCAATGACACAATCTAGCAAGGTGCAGTATTGCTGATCTTCAGAAGCTGCTTGTTCTTAAGAGATCAGATTTTAATTATGAAAACAACGACAGCTGTGATGAATAGGCTGGTAAACGAAATCACTACCTTTTGGTTTGCATGGGATATGCTAGGTGCCATTATCCTCACCATCCCTTGAGAAAAAGCTGGAATTGGTCTTTAAATCAAAGTCACTAAGACTTAGTATGACCAACAGATACACTGATCCTATGTTTCACAGACAAAAGGTATTTAGGATGCAACTCTGTCAGGCTATATATCCTTCATTGCTTTAACAAGAAGCCACAGAACTTTGCACTGAAGTACTGTTCACCTACCTACACACGCGTGTATTTTTCCCAGTGAAACGCAGAAAGCAAACATGCAGGCCTACTGGGGTAGCACTTTTAATGACATCTCCCCCACAGATCCAACAGGGGTCCAGCATGAGACAGGTTCAGCCCCAGCATTCCAAAGCCAACGTCTTGCATGCTTCCACACAAAAACACATACAAACACGTTTCTCCCAGCACCTATTCTGGCTGACAGCTTTTGTTTTTTCCAGGAGCTCAGAAATATTTCTTTCTGTATTGAAAACACTTCATCCTTTTGATTGCATTACTCATCATTACTACAAGTAATATTTTAATGACTTGTGTGTTTCTAGTTATTACTACAAACATACAAACACTAGCAACTATACAAGAAGGCTGCCTTCTTCCTCCTCAAATGGTGGTGTGCAGGTAGATCACAGCATCTGTCATTAGATACATACTGCAACTAATTGTACTGAGACTGTCATGGTATCCTTCCCACAGAGCAATCAAGCGAGGGAAAATGGAACTCAGGTTTGATGTAGTTGCTTCTGAGTACATCTGAGGCTACTAAGTGCAGAGTGAGAAACGCTGTAAATACTACATGTTTACATGGCTGTTTGGACAGGTTACTCTACCTGAGGAACAGCATCACCCCAAACTAAGGGTGTCCCAAACTAAGCTAGGCCAGGAAATGTATGCACTACTTTGTACCGTGTATCTCAGTGAAAATGGGACACAGCAGGAAATCCTCTGCAGTTAGAGGATTTAGGATTTTAAAAAACCACTTTTTTTTATCATCAAACTCTAGTACATTCAATTTTGAACTCTTTTCAGTAGTGCCTAAACTTCATATACAACAGGATTTCTTGTGCACCCTTTTGTGTTCTTCCACATGCTCCTGCAGCTATCTGTAAGCCACTCCCCAGCAGATTCCAGTACTGCTTTAGCCATCATATCTATTCTCCCAGATGTGAAGCAGAACAATGCATCACTTCTTAACAGTGCTTATGTGAACGGCATAATAAAGACGTTTGCAGAGGTATACTGCAATGATTCTTGTCTGTAAATGTTACTGCAACCCAAATTTACAGTTGCATGGGAAAGATTACATACTTCCATGGCTCAAATGAGACAAAACAATTATACATAAATACAGCCACTACTTTGTCTTTTAAGAGCACCTCAAGTTTCTCTAGCCATCCAAAGATGAGAATCTTAATTGCAAATGCCACGCACATTCCCTTTATCAAAGTAAAAAATGTCACCTTTATCACCTTTTCCATTTACCTCTCCCAAACTGCTAATGTAGCTTCAAATAAGGCTGAATACAAGTGATTTGCATTCAAAATAGCCTACCAGTAAAATATTTCAGTTATATTTTCCTTCTTTGACTTCCTGTCTTGGTTAATCCAAACTCAAAGTCCCCAGACTCTCAGATAAAATTAAAAAAAAAAAATCTAATCCTTCTCATTCATTTTAAAACTTGCACATTTATTTTGTTCACCACACACACTTTTTTTTTCCCCTTCAAAATTATACTGTGAAAATACTTTGGGACTACCCTGCGATATGGAAAAGTTCCCTTTCAGAAGAAGAGGGAAAATGAAATGTTGAATCTCTTAATACACCACAACTGTAAAATGTCATCAACAATTCTTATAAGATCACCAGCTGTTGGAAATGGCTCGACTTTCCACACTAACCTTTAACATTTGTAGCTTGCAAGAGGAACTCTATACTTTTACATCTGCTTAAAATAGATCATTATGAAAAGGAGACTAACACTAAAAACTATGGCAGAGAAATGTACGGGGGTGTGTGCACATGTCTGGGTGCCAATAAGCACTCACTCGCTCATACTCTTCATTCAAGGCTTTCAGGAATATTTCACTATCTCTTCCTAAATTTTAATTAAATGTTCGAGTTAACCAAGAGAAAGTCTCTTGCATTTAGCCTGTGCGTGAATATGACATTTAATGTGACTTTGTTTTTTAACAAAGAACGTCACCAGGTACAGCACAGAAAAAAGGCTGGTGGTACCTGGTCATAAGCTTGGTGTGAAGAACAGCATGAAGGAGAGCTATGAATGCAAAGTAACAGAGAATAAATTGGTAATGCCCGAGAGCTGTTTGTAACCAACAGCCTCCAGTTCTATAGGCCCCCTCCAAAGAGCACTGCACCCCCTCTACCTTCATAAAGCAATTGGGTTCCGTAACTGGCACAGCTATGTGGTGCCTACAGCTGAAGGTCTGGTTCTGATCAAGGCTGGAGGCAATTAGTACCTTGTCTTTACCAATTTGTCTGTTCCCTTCCTGAAACTCAATGAAACTTTGACAACCTCATTACAAATTCCTTGCAAGAAGGGAACAGATCTTGATGCTCAAATGGACCTCATGAAAGCAAACAGTAAAAAGATAGCAGCACTCTGGCAATGCTTTATGTATCAGTTACACCCCTTCAAACCTCTCACACAGGAGGTGGGGAAAACAAAACCTTCACAAGGTGTCTCGAAAAGTACCTGATTTGTTCAAATGCTGTGTATTTCTATTAAAAAATTTTACAACACAGTGTATACCAGCTACTAGTTACCACACTGTACATGAGGATCAGGAAATAATATAATCAAGAGAGAGCATTTAAGATTAGTTTTATTGTATCCTCTTATTATTTGTAAATAATCAAGGTACTTGCTCTATGTATGCCTATTCCTGAAACATACTGAGCATCAAAATCCTTCATATTTTAATGGTATAGGAAACTCTTCCTGGCCCTGAACTGTCACAGATTCTCGGAGTGAGTGGTATCTTCCAGATTAGAAGATAGGTGTCAGGGCACAGAGGAGATTTTGTCAGTTGCTATTACCATTTTATGGCATCAGTTTGCAATACCAAACGTGGCTCCACAAAAATGAGGATCAACTCTTCAGTGGGATACTTTGGTAAAAAACTGAGAGAGAGAATGCTGCAGCTCAGAGCTGCCAGGAGCAAATGCTAGGTCTCAAAACAGTACAACTTAAAGGGTAAATAAGTTAGAGCTAACCAGTCAGTATCAAAACTCACCTAATGTAGCAGGAAAAGATGCTCCTTTTCTGCAGTCTTGCCTAGGCACTTATAAAAGCTTTAAGTGAATATGCAGAGGAAGCTTTGCAGTAAGAAACCATTCTACATGCAACCCATCCCTGATCTATGGCTACAGAGAAGAGAAATTCAACAACAGGCTTTTAAATAAAGGAAGATATTAGATTAAACTTTTTGGTGTTAGTCTTAGTCACTGTTACCTTCCAGGATAAGAAATTAAACAAAAGACACTAAATGCAAATACCATTAAAGCAACAATTAAATATCATGTAACAACAATTAGAGAAATCCTAACTTTCCTTTCTCAACAAAGCAAAAAATAAGTTGGATGTTAAATATATATTATATACACTGTTTAATTACTTTATCACTTTCCTTAAATGAATTACAATTATTTTTCTAACTCTGTAAAGCAGGGAAGGCACATAATATGTTCCTCCCACTTAAAAGCTATGAGCAAACCAGCTTGTTTCCACTTCTTCCACATTTTACTGCCTTCCCTACATTACATCCTCATTTTGAATTATGGCAAATCTTGTTCTACACAAATTTAGACCTACCCATTCTTGAATTAACCTGTGTTGCCAGCCTGTTGGGAGTCATTTTGTTTGAACATCTGGACCAACCACATGTTTCCTACTGAAAATAAATCATCATTTATGAGCTATGAGTATTAACAGAGGGTTGATGAAGGTTGGACTGCATATGCTTAGTGAATTATGAGAAAATATTAAATAAAGTTGTGTTTGGAAAGTTTCTGGAATACACTGAAAATGAGATGCTTATCTGGGTCTGCAGCAAGGTAGTTAATAGTTTTATAGTTCAGCTGGGTCTGCATTTAGTAGAAATTTAATAATACAGTGCTGTCTGTATATAATCAATATTTAATCGTAATTTAACATCTCAATTTGAGGGGGTGTGGGGGGGAGAAGGCTGTGATGCATATCTGACTACAGAGTCTTGGTGATTTTGTTATACAAATTCAAGAAAGTGTGGGTCATTCTTTAGTGGGTAACTGTGATTCCAAGAGAGCCTTCAGGCATCCTTGAATCCATACGGTACTCCAGCATTTTGTCCTCACATCCCTCCCTGAAGTACCTTTCTTATATGAGACTGGAACTTGTTGCTGTCAAAATCCACTACTCCAATTTTCTGTCTTCTGAACATCCAGACTTACATTTAGTAATACACAGGAGTCCTTCCTTTTTGTTAGGTATTAAATCTACCTTTCTATAGGAATCCTATCAGTTTTTATTTACGATATCCGTATCTGGCAAGAGCAACTAATTAATTGGGAGTCTCTCAGAGTCTCAAAGCAACTTTACAAGTAATAATTCCCTGCACACCACAGAGGAAAACACAGACACTTCATCTGAAAGTCTTTTTTCTACAATGTCACAAATGCAGAGACACTGATGAACATTAATATAAAGATTTATCTAATACAGGTCTTAAAGGCAGATGACAGGCAAGTAAACTGGCAGAACTACCTGAGGACGACTAAGCTGTCCGAGTACCCATCCAACCTGGATGCTCCTCTTCATCTCCTTTCAGTTTGGGAACTGAAGTGAAGCTTTTCTATAACTCAGCAATGAGTTCTCTTTTCATCTTTTTATACCTTACTCATTGCTATCACGTCTACACACTGAACAACTTTAATTCTTTTTTCAAGTGCTAAGATGAACCAAAAAAATATAGGCTACGATGGACTGAAACTTCTGCACCAATTTTTACAGGATTTCATTGGTGTAAAAGGATTACGGCCTCAAGGCTCTACTATTAGGAACCACAGCCATAAAACTTGTCTAAAACTTGCATAATAACCTGTACAGCAAAGCCTATTTCATAATATTAGTGGAGAGGTTTCAACATCTCAACTCCATGAACTCTGCGAATAAATAAAAAAACTAGGTTTTTAAAAAAAAACCACACACACCCCCCCCTGTTTGTAGCACTTAAGAGAGAAGTGCCTGAGAGCATGATTTCAGTTTGGGTTAAATAAGCAACACACGGAAGACTTGGATAACCATACCAATTTGTTACTTTGAAATAAAAATCTTCTGGGTACCAAGCTGCTTACATGATTTTCCTATACCAAACTAATGCCTTTTTTTATCCTCACACTGATTATGTCTATTATATATCAGAACACTCACTGCACCTAAATCTTTAGTGCTATCAGATGGTGTGGAATGAATGGTTAACAACAGGATGCATCATGCACTATAGATCCATGGTATTGACTGGATAATAAAAGTCAAATAAAATATCAGTGAATGCATTCAGAACCAACACATTCCAGCTCCTTGAGCAGTGAATTGTTTGCATGCCAAGAGGGTTCTTACCATGAGGTTATACAGAGATGATTTGGACACCAGTTTTGAATATGGTGACATAATCATTTCTGGATTGATAATCTAAACATAGGCAGTAGTTGGAATATAGGTACTGAAAGCACTGCCCCTGCATACAGTTTCCAGACTATTTAAGGTACTATTTAAGGTGAATCTAAGGCCACGCTACAGATGGAATGGTCAACTCTATCCTTTTTGAACTCCTGACCACCCGACCCTGTCCCTGCTCCCCCTGGATCAGCACAAGGCATGTGCAGACATGTAAGGAGCTGCATAAGCTTCTTTCTACTGGATTAATTTTCAGATAGATCTCTAAGCTGATCCAAATTCCCCTATCATCACAGTATTGCTAGTGCTGACACAGAACATGTGCAGGGAACATACTGGAATAGAACAATACTGAGGGGCAAGGTTCACTCACTTCAGCAGCAGCTCACACTGAAATCTGTTTAAGCTAATCACAGGAAAAAAACTCTTTCCAAGTCCTTTCTAATGTTAAAAGGATCTTACCTGCTAGCTAAAAAATGTCCCTTAGATCCATTTTGAGGTTTTCATTGAACATAGCTTTTCATGACAAATTCAGAAATGACTTGGAATTAGCATTAGCACTGTACTTTTCAACTGTTCCTATCCACTTCCATAGAGGCTTTTCACAACGGGCACTGTCAGACATGCTGCTCTCACAGCAACTCACCTCAGTAAAGCAACTTCTATTTCACCACCCCAGAAAGCCATCGTGAAAAGTCTGCAGCCAAAACTGCAATTGTAGCCGTTCTAACAGCCTGGTTTTGCTAAGAGCTGGGTCAGAGGGCAGGTACACAATGAAGGAGGAGCGAGGTGTGTTGACAACTGGAATCTGCATCAACTATAGTGTTTTAAATCCTGACTCAAGCCCTTTAGACCAAGCACTTCCATCACAGGCCTACAGACAGACATCTACCACTACTGCTTCAGCTAGATGTCTCATCTAAGCTTATGATCAAGGCCCTCTGTAGTTATCGAGGCTCCCTCTAGTCACTGGAGCAAGAAGGGAACTTCTGAGTCTATTCATACTATCTATCTTAGACTCCTGTTGCCATATTGTTTTTAGAGGTTCATGCCTCTCTCCATCGACTAAAGGTGGGAAACTACAAGGCCAGTTCAGAATACTAACCTGACTTAATAGAAGTGAGATAAAGATCATCTTTCATGTCTAAACGAAATCATTACTTTCCAAAACTTCAAAATCCTGGAAACAAGAAAGCAATTCCAAGAAGACTGTAAATAAAACATACTGCATGAGAGAAAATTTACATGTAAGCTGGAAGTTTAGACTTCCTTGAATTTGAAACTTCAGGTCAGCCATATGCATCTTCATCCAAGAAGGTCCTTTGTTTTTATAAACTAAATTACCAGCGTTGGCAAGTGCAGCAGCATTTGACCTTTCCTAGATTTTTGTATCTATTATGATTTGAAGGTGCTGAACGATTCCATCCTGTGAAATATATCTCAGTTAATTAAGAGATTGTATTTTTCTTCAAGAAGGAATATCATTCTTGATGACACAGGAGATTAATGCTTTCTAAGTCAGAAATCTTTTGGGTAAAAGTAAAATAGGTTTTGGAATAGCTTCAGATTCGAACTGAGGAAGTGCAAAGCTGCATGAAGGCATGGAGCATTTTTTCTTTTGTCTACCTTAGGAACAATAGAACAGGTAAACACGAGGGATTACACAGGCAAACAATGAGTCCCAACTCTGGAACACCACGCAAGGTGCCTGCAATGCCACAAACAGCATAACAGGAAAAGGGAGCTTCTAGAGTGGTTTGAGTATCATAGAAGCAGGAGATCAGGAAACTCATATTTACTATGACACCAAAACCCCTGTATCAAAAATATCAAGGGCTTCTTAACTTTTTATGTAGACATAAACTGCTCATTTCAGTAAGCAAGAAAACAAATGTATTTTCTGGATAAACACATTCAGCTGAAAAAGCTTCCACTCTTGTGCTCTATGGGGAAAAATATTCTCAAGCTGTTCAGTGAAAACCTTAAAGTGACAGGAATTAATAAGTGGCAGTTCACTAACAATGGACCAGTGCACCACAGCACTTTGAAAAATGCCAGTGAAAAATATGTAATATAACTCCTAGAGGTGGGATAAAGGTGGTGAGCATGAGGAATGTGCATTTCCTCAGAGGCTACAACAGTAGGCATTATTTCTACTGTGACAGGACATGACCAAGGAGATGAAAAAGAATTCTCATCCTCTGTTAGCAGAGGGGCCTTCTTGGGTGGTGCAGGGCTGACAAAAGTGCTATGAACAGCTCCTTTCCCCACCCTAGACAGAGAATTACTTCAAGACATGGTGCCCTGCACTGTGTCCATTTTTTGCTCCCATGACCACAGAGGGGAATGATATAAATGGAAGCTTGATTGCATTTGGTACAAGCAATAGTTCCCCAGATGGTTCCATAAAATCTTGGGCCGAACAGTAACTTGGCATAAGGTGTCCCTTTTCTGGTGCTTTCTAATCGGAGAGAGAAGAGCGCGTTGTGGCAGATAAGCACTTCCCTCAGACATTACACATGTGATTTATGCCATGTCTTTATGATGACTTCTGCTGGCCTGACAGAGGTCCAGATGATGACAAAGGGCCATCAGGGTGTTCAGGAGACATGCTCCAGGACTACCCAAGGACCAGAACCTTCTCCTGCGGGTCTGGTTAGCAAACTGGCATTTCCAACAGACTGGTTCCAAGCTCTTGTAAGATGTAATTTTACTACAATGATACATGACACAGCCTTCCCGCATCAGCACGTGTATTCTAGAACTGCCTTCTGGAAGCGTATGAAAGCCCAGAGGATGGTGAGAGCTGTGCTAAGGTGCCTTCAGGCTTTCACAGCCTCTCTATCAATTTCCTAAGGAAAGAAAGTTTCTCAGAACAGGGCACAAAGCCTTGCGATGTTCTGTGTAAACACCCTGCTCACTGGCCATCCTGCACTCTTCATTTAATCCACACTCTCCTCAACCTCAAATATCCTTGCTAGAACACAGTTTAGACAGTCCTGCAGCGCAGAGCAATGCAGACAGCACTAGCATCCCTGCAGACTCCAGGCAGACAGCATCAACATTCCAGTATGTATACTGCTTGCTCTCCAAAAGCCAGATCCTCAACAGGTCCTCCAATGCCACTGCAGCTAAACTGATTTGTTTCACTCAAGTGATGTAATTGAAGATTTCGTTAGCTCTACCCCCAAAGCTGTCTCCCGCCCAGAGACCTAAAACTGAGAGGAACAACCATCAGGTACTTTCAAACTTTTTATTCTTGGACTATTTCAATTTTTTTTTGTTGGTGGTGGTGTTTGGTTTTGTTTTTTTGTGTTCTACTTTGGAACAAGTAGAAACTGAGCACACAGATTTTAGGAGGAAACTTAATAGGAAACTGTAGCAGCTCTTTCATTTATTTTGAGTTACTCTGATTTAACATTTCTCACAGAAATGCAGAGCTGCTGTTTTCTTCCTACAGAACATCACCACATCTTGCAAAGCCATGTGAAAAAGTTGCAGAGAAAGTCTTTGGCTTCTTACAGATCTGGAAACTCATACTACTTCGTGCAAAAAGTTTCTTTTCTACACATCTCAAGACTAAAATATTCCAAATGAAAAAAGTTACAGAAGCCCAGAGAAGCAATGAGATTCATCCATTTTTAATTCCTCACTTTCTTTCAATAAGTCACTACAGGATAAAACCCAAGACCATGAGCACTGTGAGAGCTGGCCCAAGTTCCACTTTTATTAGCAGTATTATGACAAAGTTAAATTAAAAACTACATAATGTGTCACCAAAAGTCATTATTTTGTTAGCACTGAAAATCTTATGTATATGAAATAATCAGACAGGGGCAGCTCTATGCTAAAAGACTGCTAACAGGTGAAACAGAAAATAAGCAAGTTACAGGTTAGCATCAACTCTTTGAGAAAAGGCTTATTTATGTACCTACTAGAGTAACTGATGCTTAAATTTAAAGTTCACTGTCACTAGAGTAGTTTTTATTATTCACCCTCTTCCAGTTTTCTTAGCTCTCTCCTCTCACCCCATAACAGTGATTCATTTGGACTCTTTCTTATGCTAAGCACAGTGAGTTCCAAAAGTGATATATGACACACAAGATTAGACCCAGCCAGTGCCTAAAAAAATCATCATCTTATAAACTTCATTAAGATGAAGCCTTTGCCAATATATTTTTCTCAGTTGCTCCCTGTCTCCAACTACTAGACAGCACTGCAGAGAGGACTGGTTCTAAGCCTGTGCCCAGAAAAGTGATGGGTTATTATCTGACCTGATCAGTATCAGCAGTGTTGTTATTTACATAATACTGCATTATCATCAAATCATGTTTTCTTTCGCATAGTTGGGCATGGACTATATTTCTAATATTCTCATCATACTACTTTCCTTACTTTTACTGAATTGCATGTTGATGAAACAACCCCCTTGACTTCAAAAAAATAAAGTCACTTATGCCATGTGCAAAAGCTCACAATCGTATTTCTGCAAACGAGTGAGCATGACTAAACTCCTGAAACTGTTCAGTTAGATCCTCTGGGCTGCCTGGGAATATGTGTTAGAAAAGTTAATCTAACTGATGCACTAAACCTATGCATCAGAACATAACAGCAAACAAAATTCTTTTTTTTGTTAATGCTATAAATTGATTATTGAACATCACATACAAATCGCAAGAGACAGATCTCAAAACACATTCTATGAACATATTACTTGACTCAAAACTTAACTTACAAGGTGTATAATTCTCTATGACATTTAATGTTTAAGAAAAAATTAAAATGCACCTTTAAAGTATACTGCAGACGTTCGTTGGATTAAACTTGCTCAAAGGTAACACAGCATAAGGACAAATGCAGTCATTCTAAGTGCTCGGTGACAGCCAGGCACTGTCGTCAGAAGTAGTATTTGTTAACAATGTAGAAGGTGACACTTATGCAGAAATCTCTTACCTGCCTTGGCTGAATCGCTCCTGATAAGGTTTGTTCTGTGAAAGATGCAAATCTTTATGTATAAATCAGAAGCAAAGGTGTGCTTGGCACATCCAGTTTTCAGCAAAGCTCAAGTGTTACATGTCTAAGTAACAAATTGGCTTCTCAAAGTAGCTCAGACCATATTAATTGGAAACAGAGTCACTGCTTGCAAGGTTGCTGATGCTGCTCCTTCTGCTTTGTGCCTTTGCAGAGAGCTAATGTATGAATAAGCCAGAGAGCAAATCCCTTTCTCTCTCTTTCTCTCTTTCCCTTTCCCTCTTTCTCTTAAGTGGCGAGTTAGAGTTCAGTTTATTCTGCAGACGGTAGCAGAGGACAGGCTGACGGGCAAGAGTGTTGTTTCCTCCCCTGCCGAGACAGGCAGAATGTGTTGTGAATAAAGACAAAGCCCTCCACCAGCGCACCACATCACTGTAGATAAGAGCTGCGAGGATGTGCTGTGCTGTTCTTCAGCACGCAGGCGAGCCTTGAACGCAGCCGGACAAACTCATCCTGCTTTCCTCACTGAAGATCTGCACCAATAACTTCTGTTGGGGACCACACCTCCTCGGAGAGGGGAACTCCATCTCTGCAGCTAGCAAGAGTTCTGTTGTGCCTTCTGCAGCTGGCTACCTATATGATTTTAATTTTCTACATCACGAAGGACAATTTAGTTCTAGTTTCTCCTTCCTGATAGTAGGAAACTAACTGTATAAACTGCCAGTTTTCCATCTAGCTAATTAACCTCAGTAAAATCCTTACTGACAATTCAGTTTTAGGGTTTGTACTGAAGTTAGGCCTGAAGGATGCTTGCTGAAGAGTTCTGCACATGAATAACAGTGCTTTTTCCTCTGCCCCCTCCCCTTCCTTTTTCATTTTAACTAAAAAAATTCCTAGATAAAATTATTAACTCCTGGGAACTAGTAATGATACCACAGGAACAATAAAGCCAAGCTGACTGTAAACAGAGAGTAAAACTACCTACTAGGCAAACAATACACAAAATGACCCATTTCACGAGCCCTACTGAGTGCATGGGAAGTGCATGCTGGTTCAAGTTCACAGCTGACTTGAAGCAATATTAAGAGGTAAAATTTATTTTCCATGCTCCTGTCTGTGAATACTGACTACTAGCAGGTAGAAAAGGCTTAAAGCAAAGTTATTAAAATAATAGGCATTTCCTAATATTCTTTTTTTCAGAGATGCATACACATTCACATAGATGGTTACATCAAAACTTATGCTTTAGTGCCTGAGCCTCCTTCCTTGATATCAAAGGCAGCAAACCCTGCAGTAAAAGAAAAAAAAAAGCCAAAGTAACGTTTTCCCCATAATACATCTTGAATTATTCGAAAGAACATTCCTTCTCTCCGCTCCCAAATGATAAGAAGCTCTTTGGCAAATCTTGTCCCATTAGTGGCTGTGAAATCTGGAAATCTTAAAGGCCCTTGAGAACCATGATGCTTGGACTCTGGAGAGAAAGGAGACTAAGTAAGAGGAGACAGGATAAGCAATTCCTGAAAGCATCTCTACTCCCCCGTAGAAGCCATATTGGTGTCTGGATACTTAGAGAGCCACCCAATACCACATGGAAACCTAACAATTGGACAAAACTCTTGACTTCGTCGCAAACTGCCTGTAGGATGTCAGATTTTCATAGCTGCAGTGGCTAAGGAATGAAGCCACTCCTCTCACATTCATCTGCAAACCTCCACAGTCTTGTTATCGTGTAATAATGACCATTTATCATACCGACTAAAGATGTCTCCTGCAACTTGCCCTGCGCAGTACTCCCTGCAAATGAAAGCGAATCCGTTTCCCATCGGTTCCAATCGGTGTCACTTTGAGGCCTAGGTTTGACTACAATAGAAATCACTGAAATTGAAGCACTCTTGTCCAATTCCACACCGTTTGAAAAAGATAACAAGCATAAACACGACAGCAAGTGTTCAACTCTGAAAAATGCAATTTGTCCCAGGCTGATATTTACACTGAACCTGATCCAGCTGCCAATCATATTGCCATTGTTTTACTGAACTGAAGTAACAAGGAAACCAAGAAATGAAGTACATGGCAGCCTCTGCCAGTTTTATGAGTGCATGTACAGAACAGAGAACATCAGGGACGAGAAACTTCTGACAATAGTGATCTACTTATTTTCCCAAGAATGCTGCTCCCAAGTTTGTTGCATCTGTAATAATTTGACAAGGCTTAAGAACTATCACTCTTACTGAAGCCTTTTGCCTCTTCTCTCCTCTAAGCTAAAAGCTTGAAGCCTGGATCAGAGGTCTCTTGCTTTTCTACTACTAAACACTACTGAGGTGATAGGATGCAATACGGCAGCAACATTCACTGGGAAGGGAAAACACACGTATAAAAAGATACATTTCTTTTTTAACACCTCAGTGCTCGGTATTTCCAAGAGCAAGAGGAAGCTCTCAGTTCCCACTGGTGTTCACCCGAGTGGAGCACTCTGCACCTTAGAGCCTTGCTAAGTAACTGCAGGACCACATCCAGTGTAGACATACGACCTGTCAGAATACACCATTAATCCTCTAGTTATATATTCAACATCTCAAGGGTTACAGATAAAACTGTATGGAACAATAAACATGACATTATTAAAACATAGCCACTACTCTTGTCTATGCCTTCATTATTTTTTATAACTGTTTCTAGCTTTTAATGTTCCTATTATCAGCAGACTTCAAAAAATAAAATGTACCAAATGCACTGGCACAGGACAATAGAAAAAAAGAAAAATCAACTTTTTTTCTAGAATTCTTCATTCTGTATGACATGCTAATAGGAATAAATCCATTGTATACTGAAGAGTGAAGTGTCCAGCCCTGTGCAGTACAAAGACCCCATCTGTGAATATTCAGAGCCATGAAACTACCTGCACAGAAAATGTCATGCAGAGAAATCATTGCCAATACTACAACTGGAAATGCAGAAGTGGAAATACTTTTGCCAGGCACTGGAAGAGGCTCTTCTCATCTATCTAATAATTAATTGCATAATAACTAAGGAACAATTATTAAAGAGTATTCCTTTTATGAAACCAAATAATCTAGACAAGGAATGGAAAAACCCCAACAACTATGGAAGCTCAGTTGATAAAGAAAAAACAAAAAGCTTAATGCTCAGAAACTAATCTACTTCTGTAAAATAAAACAAACCAACAAAACCAGAAACTTAGAACTGCCCAAAGAAATTTCACTACAAGGGTAGCCATGTCATATATTTTGTGAGTCTGGGAGCACCATGGTTTTCTCCTGTGAAAACCTAATCAGTTTTTTAATGAAATACTCTACATTGCAGTCTGATCTTACGTTGGCCAAGACAAAAATTGTCACCACTGTGAAATCTGACTAAACTCTTCATTGCTTATCATAAGCAAGAAGGCTAGATGTAGCTGAAAAATGTCAGCACTGCTAATGCAACCAATTCAGCTTCTCTTCCCATTCTCAAACTTTTACCAAAGGGCCATAAGATACAGAGACTCTTCCACTTAAAAGGCATTGTTTGAATCTGAAATTAAAATCACTATTAATTCATTGTAGTGTAAGGAAAAGATGACCTAAAGATATTCCTTACTGACCTACACTGCAAAAGTGACACTGAAGTTAGCATCTGCAGGGAATTGGTGAGCAAAAATGACTAAATTAATTGTTAGGCATTAGTTGTTTTTTAAATGCTTTACATGGTAAAGAAGAAGAGAGGGGGGTTAAGCTCTAAGAGTGGGTCACAACACCTCAAAATTCAGCTGATGGTAAGGATGGGAAAGTGCAGTGGGGATGGCTAGTGATTAGCACAAGTCATCAAAACAAGGCATGTTAAACTGGTACACAGGGTAACCTTAATGAATAGGTGATGCTAAAATATCACCTCTATCACTGACCTATTTTTTCACAGTAGAAACAAAACCATACCTTTTCCCTTTTGAAGTTTGCCCATGATGGGCAGGTAGTATGACAATAAACAGAAGCTCTTCCAAATCCCCGTGCGAGATGTATCATTTCTTTCTAATCAGATGCTCTCACATGAAAGAATGATGCTGCATATATTAATTGCATATTCCATTAGATCTTCACCTTCATCTACTGCAGCTCTGTGGCCCCTACCAGTTTTCTAGCATTCCTGAATTTATAAATGTATGCTATGCATCTTCACAGCAGTTTTTTTACTTGTACATCACATACAAGTAATATGAAGAGAGTGAGGAAGAGCAGGGCAGAAGGTAAGGAGCAGACTCCAATTTCTTGCTAGTGAAGGTACCCCCAGCTGTTTTGCTCAACTCTTATCTGTACTGCCTCCACGTCAGTTCACAACCTAATTAACTGAAGCCATGTGATTTCTCAGAGCTATGAGTAGTTTACTGATTCATGTCTTGGTGAAGAAAAGGCTTGACAGTACTCCAAAACTGCAGAGCTGAAGAGCTATGAAAAAATGAGACAAACTCAGGGCAGGAGGATAGGAGGCTCTCTTTCTTCTACTCACCTTATTTACTCATAGTATTGCCACAGCCACTGTCTCTGGGCAGCAATCTTGCCAGCACATCTCCAGCATTGTAAATATTACTTAAGACTCCGGGTTAAAACCAAAACAGTTATCTGGAAATACCTGTAGTTTCAAGGTCCATAATCATTCTTTCCCAAAGATTATTTAAATTTTAAAAAAATATATATATAAATTATGCACCTATTCAAAATTGGCACATTATTTTGTATTTGAAAGATCTCACATGCTGAAGATGCTCTCATTGAGGGCTTGAGGTGCTTTATATAAGTTATAGCTACTGAGACATTTAGTCAAAGCCTCTGGACTGAATCAGATGAGGGTCAGGAGCAGCTTTAATTTCCTCTTTCCACAATCCCTTTTTTCTCTGTTCATTCATAGATATTTCAGTTCTTTTCATAAGCATAAAGGCCATTCTTCAACAAAATAGAAAACACAACCAGGGCATAAACTTGTGTCAGATTTTACGTTTTTGAGATGTGAAAGGGATATATGAGACATATTTGGATGGCAGCGTCTTAAACTGTTAGTTTGGAAATGATTGCTCATCCTCACATAAAGAGAGGGAGACAAAATTCTGGCCAAATCCTGCCTATTTGTTTTACCTACAATATTCAGCGACTTTAAAGGGTGTTTGGAAGGATGAAGAACAAAGAATAAGTCCTTTCTTTTGTACTTTTACTGATCCAGACAACCAATTGTACCTGGCCTTTCAAACGCTGCTCTACAACTCAATTTTTTTCACTTTATAGCACAGCAATTTTTTCATAAGCCAGGGGATATGAAACTACCAACTTCATGTATTTCGATAGTCAAAAGCACAACTGTCTAAATTACACTTGGTATACTTCAGGTATTACAGTACCCAATTTGAATGATAGCCTGAAAATCACTAGGGATGAGAATTCTGAAGTTTAGTCTAGAGAAAGTTGACAGCAACACTCTCCATACAGGATACCAGATTTCAGTACAAAGTAAGGCAACTAGATTAAGCATAATAAGATGCTTCTTAATGAAAAAAGACAGAAATTTGTCATTTTCTTTTGTGATGTTCTCTTTTAATAAGGAACATTGCATTTGATAGAAAAAAGAGAATGTGTCAGGGGAGAAACACTATGCAAGTAAATTTTTACAATTACATAGGTCGTCAGATAACTTTGTAATAGCTTCGTTGTTCCTAGAGTGTAGAAGACAGAAAATCAAGATCAATTCTGCCTTTGAGCTACTGGGATTCTTCACATGCATGAAATGCTAAATGCACTCATTATACGTAATTATTTCATTACTATCTAAATCATCTGTGTATTGGCTCCAATAACTGTGCACCCAAGGGAGTGCTGTAGCTTTTGGGGACTTCCGTCATTTCATACTGGAAATAAAAGAGTGAAGAAAAGCAAGCGGCTTAGCTCTCGAATATCTGCAAAGAGAAGAAGAAAACAGAGCATGCAAAAACATTGCCTTTAGTCTGAAAAGACAAATAAAACATTTACCCCTGTTGATAAAGCAAGATAAGAGGTGAAATTTAATTGTGAGCTCCAAATTTCAAGTGACTTTGGCACGTCTGCAATTAAGGAGAATTCAGATGTCTCTATGTTGAAATAGGAAGAAAATCAGCCATAAAAACCCATCTATTGGAAGAAAGGGTGTGAAATCCTACAGACAAGGAAAAAAAAGGCAAAGCATTCAGTGTCCTCATACAACTAGGCATCTCGTCTAGGAAGCCTGTATAGATCAAAAGCAAAGTAAACACTTCAAAAGACTGATGTGTAACCTTGTCCGGGGCAGTTGAGCACATCTCTGTCCCAGCATTTAGAAAGTGAAATTCAGCGGTGGCCGGACGTAATCTAAGCAGAGAACAGGTCTGAAAGGCATCCTTCCCGTGGAATCCTGCAGCAGCCCAGGATGGCTCAGAGAGGTTTAATTTCAACCTTTGTGCATCAGCATTAGTTAATCTGGCCATTAAACTTTAGAGTCATCCACTTCTGAATAGCTCTGCTCTTTAGGTGATGTAATAAATCAAACCATGCTACATTAATGGAAATCTAACGATAGCAAGTTAACCTGGTTTTTCCACCTGGATTTCTCTACTGCTTGTTTCCAATCAGTCTGTCAGCTCTAGCCATTACCCAGGAGATGAATCCAGTCACTTGGATGGTCCATCCCTGGTCCCAGCCTTTGATTAGTTTTTGGAACCTTCTCTACAGCTTCCCAATTCTATCAGTAGAATATACTGAAATCCATCCCTCAATTTAGCAAAGGGTGGTATCAAAGCACCTAATCTTGGGTCTCTGGCAAACAATTTGTCATGTCCAGACTAGCTGGCAAACAATTTCTCAACACTCTTCACATGTCTTAGGCTAAATTTAAGCTTTTCCAACAGAAACAATCCATTTAACCTACTCACAGGTTAGTGGACAGCAAAGGATTTTTTTTTAGCATACCTGTTTTTTCTAGCTGCCTTACTGTTTTATTTCCCTGGGAAAAAATTTGACTGAAAATTGCTGAACAGCACATTCAGTAAGCAAGAGACTGGGTGGATGTTTCACTGTTGCCCAGGATCAACTGACCACAGGTCCAAATATTCTAAACCAGAAACAGCAATTCTTTCTTCTCTATGTTAAACACCAGTCTGATGGACTTCAGATTTCTGGAGCAGTTAGTTCTAACTGGTAACTGAAGAGCTCAGTTCTGGGTTTATAGCTTTGTATAGCTTCTCTCACTGAATAAGGGAGAGGTAGCGGTACCTAAAGCACACTCAGTCTAGGACTACAAAACACTTGGCTCCAGACAGCAATAACAGGATGAAAACATTAATTTCTTTCACTGCAGATCAAATGTTTTGGAGCAGATTATGGTGGGAGTCCAGTAATACATTCATCTAATGGAAGAACATAGTGACAGGAGAGCTAAACGTCTTTTGTCAGCTCTCCTGAAATGCACCATGTACAGCAAAAACAATTACCATATTGGATGACTGAGGAGGAAGCCCCCCAAGGACTTGGGGCATAACACAGGCAGTAACTGCCCAGGCCTCAGGTGCCTAAGAAATATTGTGGGGAGGGAAAAAACTGACAGCACTTGCCTAGTACAGATGGTTCTGAACAACACTCCGATGGATTGCAATCAAAAGCTCAGCCAGCACAGTGTGGGTAGCATTGCATCTTTGTGGCTGGTGTTTAATCTTAGTCTGTTTCCTTGTTTTACTTGGATGTAAGCTGGTCTGATGGCACCAGGGAGCAGTCCTCACCATCCTCTCTGGTTTTAACTCCGAACGGCAGAGGTGACACAAAGCAAGGAAGAAGATGCAAAAGTGTATTGAGTCCCTCTCTTCTTTCAGGTCTTTAGAATTGGAGCTACTCTCTCAGAAGTGTAGCTGTAGCCTTTATTTGGGGAAGGCAGAGAAGTCAGAGAAGCAGCTCACTCTTTTGAATATTTCCTGATCAGATGAGAGGAAGTGTCAAGAAGTAAGGTTGACTCAAGCCCCTGCTCAGCTGCAATGAATACAGGCTCCAGGAGCTGAGGAAGAGCTGTGCATTACCAGCATTCTGGCCAGAATGCATCTGTCATGGATACATACATAGCAGCACCCACAGTCAGAATCATAACAGTAAAAACTGACATGCTCTTCATTGCCTTGATTTCAATTGTTTAGAATAGTTCATACCTTTAGCTGTTTAGAGTAACGTTTATTTACAGGACCCTTCCCTCAGGGAGTTGAACAGAAAGACTACCTCCCTAGGAGAATTTTCAGGCACTGACACTGGAGTATAAAAAAATAAGACTTAAAGGAAATGAAGACACATCAAATGCAGACCCCTAATGGTTGGGTTTGGGAATTGGGAAGAACAAGGACGCAGAGAGTACTGCAGAGCTGGTAAAGAGCTGGATGTGAAAGTGAGCAGAACCTGGTGGCTTTGAGTTAAATGTCTAAAGAGTTAAAGACTGATGTGTAAGGGAACAAAACCGAGGAGATACAAACTGATGGATGAAACATCAGCATTGGCAAAAGGAGGCAGAGGAAGGATGTCGGACAGACTTTGAGGACTGGAGTAGGAATCAATAGTCCTGACAAAAGATTATCCCTCACTGTTAGAAACTACCTGTGAAAGCCACTGCTGTAATTTCTCTGTATTTTCTTGAAAAGACGACAAAAGTGGCTTGTTGTGCAAATGCATAACTGCATGTCATAGTCTACAAATTCTTCTTGCCTGAGTGCACAGGGCAAACCTGCTTTGGTGTTCAGTCAGGAAGGTTGTTAGAAAATATGAACAGATTTATTAGGCCAGATGAAAAGTATAATCTGATATCCTGTCTCAGCATGGAGAAGAGTTCCTAAGTGTGGATAAAGTACAAACCCAGCAAACACAGACAACACTTGTGCCAGTATAGTGTCCCAACTTCCTGAGCTACAGTTTGCATCTGCATCATTGTGTTTAATAGCCCTTGATGGGTCCATGATTTTCTCTTAATTGCTTATTGCTCTTTTTGTACTTTTGATATTCTAAGAATCCTGAGTTACATACTTGAATTATGCATGGCATGTAAAATATAGCATTTGGGTTAAATTTGCTTTATGACAGTTTCAGTGGTTGCCCATTGGCTCTTCTGTTACAAGAGGTGATGAATAATCACTCCTTATTTGCATTCATTTAGAGACCTTCACTGTGCGCTTGCTTCATTTGTTTCTTTTCCAAGTTCTAGTCCATTTAACTTTTCAACTTGGTGAATTCATTCCAACCTTACTGTCACCTCATTATTCTCCTCCACCTTTTTTCCAGGTCTAATATATCCTTGCCAACTTGGAGAGGAACACCAGCACCCTCTAAAAATGTCTCCCTTTTTCATTCATTGTCAGAATTAGGTGGGTACTTCTGCAGCATAATCCATAATCATTTGAGATCTCTCAGAGTAATTTAGCAAAACCGATGGCATTTCTGTGGTCACATACAGGTAGCAGCTCAGAATTAGCAACAGTGACATTTATTTGCCATTTTTTGCAGAGTGCCTCATGGTGCTAAGCTCTAATTTTGCTGTTACTGACTGCTTTTAGCATTTCTGACTTCTACCACCTTGCTATTTGTTCCCTGGATATGTAGAACAGAGATTCCTTTAATGGTTTTTACAAGATTCCACCAGAAATCTTCCTTATAACTCCCTAGCCTTCCTTTTGTTTTTCATCAGATATTAGTCTTTGGAAGCACTGTCTCTTTTGACATTACAGCTTCATTTTAAGGTATGTAATAAGAGATCATATCATGAGCTGTAGAGACATCTGCATAGGGCACACCAGCCAGGTCATTCCTACCCATGTGTCTTTTGACTCTTTGAAAAACCCCTATGTATTTATAAGGCATGAATTTCTTACATAAGTCTGTGTGAACACCTTTTCATTACTACTAATTTTGTCCCTTCTTACAGTTTGGGGTTTGTTTTTTTTTTAGTACAAAAGACATGCTTAATGATATGCAGGTCCCTTTTTTAATAAATACCCAATAAATATGACACAAAACAGACTGAACTTCAAGGAGGAAAAAAAATATACAGCAAAACCAACTTCTCATTTGCTCACTCAAGGAAACAGAGGTCTGCAAAAGAAGTAACATGCTACTACAGCAATTAGAAGTTCCCAAGAAAAGATGCTCAGCACTACTTCAGGCATGCAAGAATTTTTGAAGGCTTGACTAAAAGGCAGCAGTGACACCCCCGGAACATAATTTTCCATAAAGTTAACGCACGAAGTGCACACCCCTCCTTCTAATTGCCATGTTCAGTTTACAACTGCAGATAGATGAATATAATCTCATGCTAATTATTTCAGAACAAATACCGGAGTCCAACTCATTAATCAGATGAAACTTTCACTGGATTTAAGTTGGCTCTTTGGTTCTACTGCCTGCAGTAAGCAGCCCATCCCATGTTACTTATCTTTTGTCTCAGCTTTCCCAAGGACACGGAGAGGCAGTTTATGCAGTAGAGAATTTGACATAATTTTTATCAATTCAAGCATTTGGAATGTGTAATTCTTTGCTCTGCTCCCTAGGCTTTATTCAACTTTTAATTGTTACATATGCAACTCTTTTCCAGCTGGACACATTCACCCTTGGTATAATTGCTACAGCACAGATGAGGCAGAACATAATGCCCACCTGATTTTTGCCTACCGTGCTAAGACAAGGGCTCGTTTGTGCTCTTTAGGAAGCTATTCATAAAGGGCAGGAGGCATTGCCCTCACCTGCATATACACAATAGCTCTGCTCCCCTTGTTTACCAGCAGGTGCTTCACGTATTTCCTTTTGTACCTGACTAGATTTGCTGCCTGGTGAGCACTTAGAGACAGAATCAAAACTATGTCTTTACCCCATCTTTCTTGTGAAGCATTGGGGATCTTGCAGGAGAAGAAAAAATGTGTGCTGAATAGAAGTTTGTTGTCAACCAGAAGAAAACTGGTTGTTTCAAGCACTTCCAAGAAAATCAAGGAGGACAGAATTTAATAAAAGAAGCCCTTTTACCTTACCAAGAGATGTCACAACCATCTCCCTGTCGTTCCACAGCTCACTGGAGACCTGTATTTTGTTTCTAATTCTACAAGAGCAGGTTGAACCTTCATGGGAGCCCATGCAAGGAAGCATCACAACAGCATTTTCAAACTTGCTCATTCAGAGAATTTCACTTGACTTTGCATTGACAAAATATGTAGAGTCATAAACTAACCTTCCAACTTCTAACTGTAGAACTCCAGCTACAAGGACAGATACTCAGAAAAGGAGACTAACTACGAAAGGCAGCATCTCTAACAACTGCAATAAAGAAGACTTTTAGGACAGTGCCTCTACGAAGTGGAGCTGAATTCAACGTGGTGTTCGTGAACACTATCACGTCATCTGTCACACAACAATGAACTCTCCAAAGAGCTCCAGCCCTCACCCGAGGACAAGCAATGCAACAGAAGTAGTACATAAACCCCTCCTCAATTATAGCAGAGCGCTGCGTCACCCGAATAACAACTCAGTAAGAAATTCAAAACACACGAGAAAATCTTCAAGAGAAGTACTGATCCCAGAGGTAGCTTACAAAGCATTCAGATCTATCATTTTGAAATGTGAAAGAGGCAAATAGCAGGGTCTTTGCTCACCACCAGCCGTGCCACGTGTTCTCCAAACTCCCCTCCAGTGCTTTGAGCCATGTCATAGATCAAGTGCAGTACAGAAACTGAACGCTGAAAGCCCAATGGAGGACTGATGTTTACAGTCTGCCCCACTGATAGGGCACAGATAAGATGTACTGAAGTTATTTCACAGCTGGGGACAGTGTCCCTGACTGTAGATGGTATTGCTACATATTTCATCCACACACGTTCTTTAAATTTCTTTTTATGGAAGAGAAAGAAGCATATTTTCATTAATGCAGTCACCAAAATGTAAGACACAGTGATAGACACCTAAAAAGGCAACCACCAGACACAGTCTGTTGTTGATCTTGTCTCCTGAACACTCTGTGCAGCTCGAGTAAATCCTTATTGCCAACTGCCAACCCAACATACTCCCAGGTATTCAATCTGGTGTCCCATTGCTCACCATGGCTGTTGTTAAGCAGGGGCATAACCAGAGAACCTTAAGAGCAAAGCATCTGTTCAGAGAGAGCTCTACATAGAAACTGCATCTAAGACTCTCTCTAGAGCAGTCCTGCTTTCCTTCCTCCAGCAGGGCATTCCCAGGCAGCTGCAGAGCAACTCAGGGTACCCCAGACAGCAACAGTCACAAATGGAGTGGGATCACTGCCACCAGATCAACACAGCATAGAGGGCAAACAGTACAACATAGATTTTTCACTTCTATGTCCAGTTTATAACCATTTCCTTCAAGTTACTAGGAGAGATTACACACACACACACACACAGAAGAAAACAGGAAACAAATGATTTTTTTTTTCTTTTAGCAGATTCGGTTGAGATTCTGAGTTTACAACATATTTTTAAAATCTAAATTTAGAAAAAAATAAAATCTATCATTCAGCAGGTCCACCAAGAACTCTTTGCACTCTGCTCACTGTCATTGTTTTAAACCATTAAAGGAAAATGAGGTGTCCATTGCCTGTCAGCCTAGTTTTGAGTACAAACGCAACAGCAGTATTGAGCAGTGCTTCTAATCCCATCAATCACCTTTTGTAACCCAAAAGTTACTGACACCAAAGAAAATTTCCTTCATTCTACACTCCCTATCCAAAGGAGCATTGGGAGTTGAAACTATTAAATTACTGACAATTTGAGGCATTTCTAAGAAGTAGGCAGGGAAGAAAACAAAAAAGAAACACCACTCAAGATTACCTGCCTTCATTTTCTATGTGGCCCACTGCTAACTTACAATCAGAGGTGCTGCCTCCCAGCTCAAAGGACACTCCTCTAATTATACAAGTTAATAATCTTGCTTCACTTGAGCTTACAAAAGTAGGGATTTAAATATCAAACATATAATTTTAGCAGTTTTTTTCCTGAAATAAATATTTCTTTTCTGACAAAGGAAGATGAGCTGGGAGTTTTTGAATTCTTTTCTCTTTCTTTCATAGCCAGTTGCCTACCTATTGTTCATCTTCTCAGTAATTCAGGTTGTGAATCTCCAAGGAAAGTGAGGAATCAATTCTTCTAAATTTAACCAAATAAATGTAGCCAATAAAGGCCAGCAGGATATTTGTTATTTTACATGTAAATGTGCTATACATAAAGCCATAAACTCTAATATTGTGAGAATAACTTAATCCAGTCCTCCTATAACAACACGGGCTTCATCCCACATATTTTGTGCCTATGTTTGTAAGTTTACTATTTATCTGAAGTGTCAGCTTATAATGTCAATGCTGATTGCCAGAATCAACTTGGGAATTTCTTGCAGCATCCTCTTACTTATCCCTTAGCTCCATTTTGTGAAGTTTAAGATGATAAAATTATTTCCATGCTCCAAATACTGCAGTCATTAGTCAGCTGATTTGTTGAACAGTGGATAAACTGACTGGATGCAGAAGAGCTCTGACTCAGAATCACAGAATCACTCAGGTTGGAAAAGACCCTTGGCATCATCGTGTCCAACCACTAGCCCTACTCTACAAGTTCACCCCTAGACCATGTCCCCCAACACCACATCCAAGTGATGTTTAAACACATCCAGGGATGGGGACTCAACCCCCTCCCTGGGCAGCCCATTCCAATATTTCACTACCCTTTCTGTGAAGAATTTTTTCCTAGTGCCCAGTCTAAACCTACCTTGTTTCAGCTTTAGGCCATACCCTCTGGTTCTATCCCTAATGACCTGAGAGAAGAGCCCAGCCCCAACCTCTCTACAATGTCCTTTCAGGGACCTGTAGAGAGTGATGAGGTCTCCCCTCAGCCTCCTCTTCCTCAAACTAAACAGGCCCAGCTCCTTCAAACGTTCCTCATACGATCTCTTCTCCAGTCCCTTGCCCAGCTTCGTTGCCTCCTCTGCACCCGTTCCAGCACCTCAAGATCTCTCTTGTACTGAGGTGCCCAAACTGGACACAGTACTCAAGGTGAGGCCTCACCAGTGCTGAGCACAGGGGACAATCACCTTCCTACTTCTGCTGCTCACACTATTTCTAATCCAGGCCAGGATGCCCTTAGCCTTCTTTGCCATTTGGGCACACTGCTGGCTCATGTTCATTCCCCTGTCTATTAGAACCCCCAGATCCCTCTCCTCCAGACAGCTCTCCAACCACACTTCCCCAAGCCTGTAGCTTTGCATGGGGTTGCTGCGGCCCAAGTGCAGGACCTGGCACTTGGCTTTGTTGAAACTCATGCCATTAACAGTGGCCCAGCTATCCAGTCTGTACCAGTCTCTCTGGAGAGCCTCTCTATCCTCAAGCAGATCGACACATCTGCCTAACTTGGTGTCATCTGCAAATTTACTGATGATAGACTCCATGTCTTCATCAAGATCATCAATAAAGATGTTAAATAGAAACAGCCCCAGCACTGAGCCCTGGGGAACACCACTTGTGACCTGCCAACAGATGGATTTAGTACCCTTGGCCATTACTCTCTGGGCCCGTCCGTCCAGCCAGTGCTCGATCCAGCAGATCGTATTCTCATCCACGTCATAAGCAGCCAGTTTTTCCATTAGAAATCTATGGGGAACAGTGTCAAAAGCCTTCCAGAAGTCCAGGTAGACCACATCCACAGCCTTTCCCTCATCCAATAGTCGGGTTGTCTTGTCATAGAAGGAGGTTCTTCAGGCGAGTTCTGCCTTTCCTAAACCCATGCTGACTTGCCCTAATCCACTGGTTGCCCTCTATACAACTTTTAAGAGCACTCACGATCTGTTCCATGACCTTCCCTGGTACCAAGGTCAGACTGACAGGTCTATAGTTACTTGGATCCTCCTTTCTGCCTTTCTTGTAGATGAGTGTCACATTTGCTAACCTCCAGTCCATTGGGACCTCCCCAGTTAGCCAAGACTTCCGATAAATAATGGAAAGTGGCTTGGCAAGCACATCCACCAGCTCTTTCAGCACCCTGGGGTGTAATCCATCCGGTCCCGTCCAGACTCATTCAGACCTCTTTTAAGAGCTGGACTCAGCTGCAGCGGTGATGTGAATACTCAGTCTTTTAGCATGGAGCTGTAGTGCTTTTCACAGAAATTCTCTACCTTCTACAAGTATGCTAGGATATACAGGATTTTTCTACCAAAAAAACCCAACAAACCTGTTTTCATTCTGTCAAAAGAGAAAAATAAGCATTCTAGACAGCCCTGCTCAGAAGATAAATGTATTCAAACAGTGTAGCTGTGTTTTTCAGGTCTTTCACCTGACCCTGGTCTTCTGAGGCCTGCAGATGGGCACTGTGTATCTTCAGTCCCCAACTGTCCCCACAAGAGATAGTCAGTTTAGCCATGGGACTGCACATTAACATTTGTCCCTCTAGATGAACGTGGCGACTGCAGTCGATGGCTTTATCTGTCTTTTGTTGCCCCATACAGTTTAAGCTTAACGTTATTTCTTAGAGGCACCCATTTTAGGGACTGAGTCAATTATAAGAGTGTTGTGTGGAGCGTATTCCTGTATGAATTTCCCAACATCTACTGAGAAATTGCCTCTCTGAGAAAAAGCCAAAAAAATAGTGAACACACACACACGGGCAAAGCTAGGCATTTTCAAGCTTATGGAATGAGTTTTGCTACCTTTAAATACATATTCATGAAAACATCTGCAGGTGCTGTCAAAGTCTTATGGAAATTTGGCACGTATTTTATTTGACTGATTATAAGGAAGATAGATTTGAAACTGCTGAGAAATTTTAGAAGATTAACACAATGAAGTTGAAGAAAATGGCACATCTCCTTCTGGGCAAACTGAGTGAGACAGCTGAATTCCACTGCGTCTCTCATGACCCTTTCCATACCCTGTGCAAAGGGCTCCCTGGGGAACAGCCACCAGATTGTTTCTCTAGACACACCATGGCTTTTGTTTACAGGAAAGAGGCTACTTTATTTTTATCAGGATAGTGTCTGCCACATGAATAAGGCTGGTCTTACTGGCCACAGGAAAAATATATGGCTAGCTTGTTTCTAGAAGAGAATACAGAAGACGAGGAGAATAACAATGTAAATGGGAATACTGCATTTTTCAACTGTTTTTCCCATAGCAATCCAGTGGGAAGTATACACTGCTTTCAAGCACCAAGAGACTAGGAGAAGGAAAAAAGGCAACAGCATGACCTTCTCAAATTGACCAATACAGTTAAAAGATATTAAGAAATGAAGAGAATAAATATTACAGAAGATGTGAGGTGGATATGTGCAGTTTCCCTCTCCACTGCCTACAGTTGCATGTTTAGACCCAGTGGTGTCTGTTTCCTAAGACAAAAGACATTACACCATTTTTCCCAGCACTGCCAGATTTATTAAAGCCTGAGCATACAGTATAAAAGAGGCCAGTTAAACATGCTCACCCAGAATCTGCCTGTCTACTGTCTGCATGTGGACCACACTCAGTGTTTTCTAGTAGAGCAACATTACCAGCTGCACAGCTCAAGAGCTGTAACAGGATCGATACTTTGCAATCCAGGCAAAACAGGTTCTTTTCCTCACTAAGTGCATTACCAAGGGAAAGCTCAGATACTTTGATACATCTCAGAAGCATTAGCAATTGCCTTTCACCATTTTGTTTCTTACAGAAAAGTAGTCTTTAAAAATTTCACAGAGAAAGAACTGGACACAGAAATAAGTCAAGATAACTCCCACAAAATCTATACGGTAAGAAAGGTAGGCTTTAAACTCTTCCACCTAATTGGACAAGGTTTCTGGCATAGCTGTCCTTTTCCTAAGACATCATACCTAGCATGAAGCTTCACTTCCAAGCAGAACGCACAAATCTATAGCAAGTTAAATGGCAAAATGATACAACAACATAACATGGTTTTAGAAGGATTAGAAAGGTTGAGATAAAACACCACCAAAATCAGGCCATGCATTTAAGACCCTGGAGGCAGAGGACCAAGTTCCGAGCTCTGTGATGAAGCAAATTCTTGAACCCTGCTTATCCACAGTTGTTTGTTAGCAGTCACACTCTCTGTGATTTGTCAGACATACTTATTATGAGGGGTTTAAATTACTGCATTTCAAAGGATTGTTTAAAGTGTCTCTTCTTTTAACCTTTTTTCAAGAAGGACTTGGAATTTTTTGATACAGAAAAACACACAATAGGATTGTTAGACAAATAACTTCTCCTATTAGGTATTTCCTCATACAAAAGTGGAAACGTTCAAAGGACACGCAGTTTACAACTGTTTCCATCACACAGCTTATCTCTGTGCAGAAACTTAAGCCTAACAAATCTCTACAAGTACAATTTGATGGTGCAGATCAAGCTGTTTCCCCTGAGCACAAGGCTGGCCACGGAGATAGGTTCTGTGAAGACTTCCTGGATGTGCAAAGGGGCACAACAGGGGAAAGCAGCAGAACACCCCACTAGCTGCACACTCAGGGGGAAGCAAGAAAGTGTTCCTACAGCAAACTTTCTCTGCCCAGTCACATCAAGTTGGTAACAAGCCTTCACTTCCTCCCCTCCTTACGCTTCCCTCCTTATATTCTGGCACCTAGTTTGAGAGCAAGATCTTCTGAGTGGTACTTGAGCACTGAACTGGTGAAAAGCAAACAGCCTCTATACTGTGTATATATATATATATATATATATACACACACACACACCCCTGTACTTGTCCACATACGTATTCACGAACAACTTAACCATGCTATCCACTTTTGTATTAGCAGCAAAACCTTGTAATTTCTTGACATCATCTCTTTCCCCATCTCAAATCTAGGGATTTTGAGAAAAATTCAAAGAAACTAGTCATTTCTAGATCCCAAAGGCACACACAGAGAATGTGTCCTCCCTGAAGTCCAGTACCAGTGGTGAGCAAGTCACTGCAGTCACCCATAGCAATGTACACATGTACAGGCAATACAGCAGCCTTGCTGCAATTGGCCTAAACCAAATTTTTTAATGCAGCATTTCTTTTTGGAAGAGCAATAGTTTTTCCATACTGGAATATACCCAGAAGTAAAGTCAACAACAAAGGTGTTCACTCCCCTCTCCACTTTGAAATCTTGCAGACAGAATAACAATACCTTCTGCTGCCTGAAGTTACACCCAAAGGGGACTTTCTTCACAGCATCATAAATGACATTTATCTGGGCGATTCCTGACCTGCAAGGCAGATCAAAATCAAGTGCTTCCAAAGCTCAGATTAATTGAGACTGGAGGTGCCTTCACAAGTTGTGATTTAGCAAATAGTTGTCACATCCACACAAGGTGCGTGGGGAATATTATGCTTAGGTAAGGTATCTTACCTGTCTGACATTACAGGCCCATCTGCATTAACCTCTGTCTTGCAGAAATTGGGTGCAAGTAGCACCCTGGTGTTCTGCTCTAGAAACAGAGAGCAGTTGCTCCTTTTCTAAAAGAAGGTCGGGCTCTGGAACACTGGTAACACCTATGAGGAGGCATGGGGAACAGTAAATAACATGGACTTGTTTAGGGAGCCTGTACATGTCTGGCATTTTTCAGGGGAAGTCTTACACATGCTGTGCAGTAATAACGATCTGGCAAAGCAGCTACTAGGCCCAAAAGGCTAATTTTCCAGTAGAGGCAGTTGTAAGAAAACCCCAGGAACAAGCTCCACAGTGTAAGTGACAAGGATTACTTTTGGTAAACTAAGATAAGCACCGTTAAAAAACGTTTCTGGCCAAGATGAAAAGGACTACGTTAGAGAAGAAAAAGAGAAAAGGGGCAACAAAAGCTCACATTTCACTTTATTCCCTGCCCTAAGCAAAAACACAAGAAAAATTCTGGACACTGCTTGACTTCAGCACTCAATAACAGCGTTTGTTAATAGCTGTTATTTCACACGGAGGTAGCTGACATCGCTCCAAGTTTTATAAACCTCTTTTCATGGAAGACAACATGCAAGATGGAGGATCTTCACCTCTCATCTCCTGCGATGCTATTTACCTTGAAATTACACCAGCAGATAATCACTGAAGGAGATCAGGCACTTTGCTGAACCAGGGAAGGAGCTCAGCAGTGCATGCCACAGAAAGCAAGGTAGAGTCAGCAATTCAGTCTTTTAAAATATGAATGCTCTTTCCCTCCAAGTCTAATTACCACAGTTCAGTGGTTTAAATAAAGTGAACCAATAGGTTCAGATGTGTTTTTTAGACACCAACCTTTCAGTAAAAATCTTTAATCTTCTTTATAGTGCAGTTTGTTTTCCACGTCCCTGCAAGGCTAGTAGTTTACAGAACCAGTTTCTCCATTAAAGATCCCACCATGGGAGGGGTAAAGCAGCATGACAGGCAAAGATTTAGGCTGCCCTGGATTGTAACAGTGCAGATCCAGGTAATAAACTTGGGGACGGAATAACAGAGACATTTGAGCTCACACCTAAAGTACTGGCAATGATTTAAACAACTGTGTTTTTTCACCCACGTTACTCACAGTATACGATACATCACTGAAATAATGTTACATTTGCAACAGAAATTAGGAAGAAAAAGAACAGGGAAAATCAGGACTGATTCTAATTTCTACATGTCCTTAGGCTGAAAAGACAAGGAGGAGGAAAATTAAAATCATCATTAGCCATAAATTTACTTCTCTTGAAGCCATGTCAAAAGAAAAATAGTTGCTCTTTTCACTCCGTGCCCTACCTTTCAGTCTTGCACTGAACCTGTATTAGCTACGCTATTCATGCTAGGAATGAACTGTTAGAATAGAACATCTGCCTATACCTGTACATACAGACACAGGACAGAGTTAGAAATGCATCTATATAGATTATTGTACATACCCTTATTTAACAGGAATGGCTTTGTTTTGTTACCAGAAATGACACTTTATGAATGGATATTACAGACAATGCCAAATAAGAGGTTTTCTTTATCATACTCAGTGCACAACTGCCAGGTTGACTGCATGCACGTGCATTCGTTTATGAAAGATTACAGGTTCTCATGTCTGTAGACCATCCAAGATGAAATCAATTCAATCTTAACAGTAATCCTTTACCTCTCTAGAGCAGTTTTTAATTACCACACTCTGGGTTTTTTGGAGCAGGTACTTTGTTCATCACACGATGAAAACAGAAGCCTTAGGACTTGTTACTAACTAGGGGAAAAACAAATTCATTCCTTTCCTTAAAATTAAAGGAACTGATGTTTTAATACAAAAAGAAAACATGAATATGGCAAAATAATTAATGAAAACATGCTTCTTCACTCTTATCATGCAGAAGGGTAACAGTAGAAAACAGCAAGGATAAGCAAGACTTAGATATACAGTATTAATTGAGGGAAGTTCACTCTTCTAGCAAAGGACAGAAACCACAAACATAAAATGAGGGCAGAAAAAAACCAAAAAGCAAAGACTTATTTGTAGCTTTTTCCTTTACAGAATGCCAGCTGATCCTTGTTGAACACTAACTTGCATCACTGCCAAACTAACAGCTGGAATATATCTGCCATTTGATTTTAACATTAACAGGCACTGAGCTCTCATCAGCTTATTTGCCTCCTCCTTACACAGACTTTACAGTGATGGAATTCCAGTAGATTCATTACAGTTATTTATGGTTTATAGGAGAACAGATAGGAGCAGGAGGGATTTTTATTGTTTCCTCCATATGTTGTGTATGCTGTCACAGGTGCTTATTTATTCCATCAAAACTCTGTGTATTTTGGATGATGGCCTAGGTCTGAAATCTGCCAGTGCAACCCAATAAAAAAGTCACTGCCCACTCCCTTCCATGTGAAAGACACAGGTATTCAATGTCAAATGCTGAGCTACCTCTGCGGCCTCAACTGGAATCCAGCCTTGTGCATAGTAAATGATGATTTTGATGATGAATTTGAAATACTTTAAATGGCTTCAATTCATCTCCTGGGGGACGTGCGAACCTGTCTCACATTCAGCACGCAACTGTTACAATATAAGGCACGCAGCTTCCAACTCTCTGAAGGGATGTGAAGTATAATAATGCTGGACACTGCACAGAGGTTCGCTCTGCTAGGTGCTGCTCTGACTGAACCTGCAACTCACTTGCACAGAAGTTAGCTGAACACTCTTCATCTACACTTTGCCTGGCCTACCTCTATAAGATATCTTGAGTATGTTTGTCTTCAAATAATCCTCACAGGGCAGAGCTACACCAATTAAAAACAGAGACAAAAGAAAGAGCATGCAAATGTAAGAAAGCATTAGCAACTCTGAGTTGATTTCTATCAAACACCACTGGCTTCTAATGCTTAAAAGAAAAAAACATTGCATCTGAAAGTAATTCTGTTTAAGAATGTTGACTGGGATTTGCAACAGATGTTATGAAGCATGAGTGCCAATATGCCACAAAAACTTACACCGGACCAATGAAAAGTTCCTTATTATATTACTTCAAACAACTCTTGCATGAGCTGATAGGAAGAACATTATCACTTGTGTTTTAACAACAAAATACAAGTTAATGAAGAAGGACTGAAAATGGATAGCTCTCCAATCACAACAATCATCCATTATACCTTAAAGAATTCTAACTCAGGTTATAATAAGAGTAAACTGCAGTGTACATACATTAATAATAGTACCAGACAGTGTTTCAGAACAAATATGGACATCACAGACATAAATAGTGTGGTCCCCATGCCCTGAATCAGATTTTTTGCTTATTCCTGCTCACTCTTGAGTAGAGGTAAATCTTCAGTTTTATCGACAACTGTTTAACTCCTCTTTTAGTTAAAGCTGCTTATATTTAGGGTTAGGTTGGATGGGGCTTTGAGCAACCTTGTCTAGTGGAAGGTGTTCCTGCTTATGGCAGGAAGGTTGAATGAGATGATCTGTAAAGTTCCTTCCAGCACAAGCCATTCCATAATACTGGAAAGAGAATAATAGTCATATTGGAAAATTCAGAATTTCAAGGCTTAAATAACTCGGTGCCTTTGCAGGCAGAGCTCAGTGAAAGACATATTAAGTTTCCTCTCTATATCCTTTTTACTCTAGAGGAATGTTCTATGTCCAATACTATTTCTTTGTTATTGCAAAGCTGCCTATGAATATTCCTTAGGATGGAGTGCTTCCCCAGCTGATGGTCAGAGAAGCCAAAAGGGGGGGGTGGGGGGGAACCAACACAAAAAAAAAAACCCAACAAAAAAAACCCCAAACAAACAAATCAAAAAAGAAGACAATGAAAGGAAGTCTGGAATAGAGTAAGTTTATAAATTCCTACACTGTTATCAACTTTAACACAATACATGCAGGAATCCTTTAAGTATAACACACATGTGCCTAGGTACACTTGTAGGAACAGAGCAGGAGCCTCTTCCTTGCCCTATTGTATGCCAAAACATCAAATAGCGTCTTCTGCCAGGCTATGAAGTACATCAACACACTTCCCAGGTGAAGACACACACACACACACACGCTCCCCCTCTCAGTACATGGAAAAGCTGATCTGCATCTACTGATGTGCAAGGGTGATTTTTATTACAACTCTGTGAAACAAAACCCTGAAGTTTCTATCAACTTCATCAGCACTGAAAACTTCTGAATATCACCAGCGGGTATGCTGCATATTAATAAATAAAGATCTGGAAGTAACTTCTGAGGAGAGGCAATCTTCATTACGCTGTGCTCTCCAAGGGGTGGGAGGGCTGGGGGTTTGACACCAGAGAGACAGAAACATCCACAAGCATCAGTGAAAAGGACAGTAACTATTCAGTGACCCACTGAACAGCACTTGTATTTCTGGAGCAAATCACTTTTCATTCCTTGATTTTCCCCATCTTTCCAAGTATTTGTTTACTCCTATTTGAAAGACACTAAACATGCATATATTTTTCTAAATAATTTGACCGCACCACTTACTGAATAACCATTATTCATACTCATTAGCTATTCTACCTACTCCTTTAAAGCTATGATATCTGCTATTCTAAAATACTAAATTGACTTCAAAGTAGCTGTGAGAATCTTCAATGGTTGCTTGTCAGTTGAATCAGTCTGGGGATGTAGGAAATAAAAGTGTGTGAATGCTATCAGCAACTTATCAGATTTAGAGTCTGCCTACAGCTGTTTTTTTGATACGTTTTAGAAAAGCAACTAGGTATTTAATTGCTTACATTCCTAAAACCCCATGTAAGACAGCAAAACCAAAATGCATCCAAAAAAACCAGATTCAACTTCCATTAAGATATAGAACATGTGGATTGGTCCTTTTCTGAAGCTGGAGGAATCTGCAAAAGAGGTATTGATTCCTTTTCAACACTCCAGCTCATAATCAGAAATCCCTCCTCTGTGATGGCTTGAGGGAATAAGAGCATCAGTCTACAATGCCACTGTCTCACATGTAGGATTGATTTACATCCTCTTCTTTGCATGTTAGCTCCATTAATTGATACAGTGCTGGATAATAACAATCCACTAATAGCTTTGAATGTGATTTTAATGGAAATGGAAATGTGGAAAGCACTACATTAATAAGAAGAAATGGAACAAGATTTATGTAGCAACAATCAAAACAAAAGGAAAGCAGAACTGGAAGTTGAATTAAGATGCTGACCATTCTATATAAATCTCTTAAATTTTTTCATTATGTCAGTTTTAGAGTGTTATTTGAGATACATATTTGACATACCCCATTCCTGTGGGGTGCCCACAGGGAGCCTGCAGCTGGAAATGGATAAACCAAATTCAGAAACCATACATCTTTTCCGCATTTTTTCCCCCATTGTGAGTGTCAAAGTCAACTGCAAGGTTCTAAAATAGCTGGGCATTTTTCCTTGTTTCATTCGAATATGATCAGAACAATCCTCAACCCTTTAACATTGCTGTTAAGAAACTAACGGCAGCATTTCTTCACGTCTCTCTGCTAGATGACTAAGCAATTAAAAAATTAATTACTCTCTATTGTTCATGCAGCCACCTAGAATGTAGGGAAAGCTATTCTAATCAGCTGCATAAGTCTGGAGAGTATGGGCATGAATTCCTTTTCTTAATGGTAAGTAGTCAGTCACCTTCAGCAAGGGCGTTGATAAGAGGAAACCAAAAATTCCTAGCCAGATATTTCATTTCAGATCTTGACTTCTCCCCCCCCCCCCCCTCACCCCGCCCAAATCCTGACAGGGTGAAACCCACTGATGTACATACTACAGAAATTTAAATCAACATTATTAGGACGCAAATAGTGCACAGGACCCACGGCTTCCATACTACCAACTTGACTTTATTTTGAGCAGTATCTTGTTTTATCAGGGATCTATTTATATCAGTGAATAAATCATTTATGTAAAGCTCTGCCCACTTGATCCTACCTCCATTGCAAGACCACCCCACATTCACTTCAGTAAATTGCTTCAGACAGAATACCTTTTTTTTTGTTGTTGCTGCATTTACCTTTCTAAGAAATTTAATCCTGTAAGGGTAAAAAGTTAACACAGTAACTTACACTAGAGATATCTTTCTAATGCATGTATGTACTTTTGTACATACAGCCCTTAGCTTCGTTTACATGTGCTAATAAATGAAGCTTCAGATCACAGGAGTACTAATAACTGTACCTTATTTCCCACCTTCCTGCAAATTCTACCGAAACACTTGGTGTTTCAGAACCCAAGTCTGCTCTTCACATGTAAACACATCAGGAAAGTAACATACTGGAATTAACTGATTGAGAAATTAGGCAGAAGTGCCTTGATAAAGGTCATAAAACAAGTCACTGGGAAAGCAGAAAAACAGGCCACATTTGCAGATCTAGTTTTCCAGCTGGCATATATAAGCATAGCTCTAAGGAAGTCCAACCCCAGCTGAGATGCTACATCCCCTGAACTAACAATTTAACCCTACCATCTACTGAATATTTATGTAAGCTGTGTAAACGAAATTTCTGTCATGCTATCAAGTACTATACCATCTAGTAGGCATAATTTGAAGTGTCTTGATTTTTAGTATACTGCAGTCTTCTATCAGTACTGAAAATGTGAAAAATGAGCCACTGGCAAAAATGGATTAATGTTGTCATAAGAAAAAAAATGAATTAACCTGAAGGCCAACAAGGAGTCAGAGACTAATTTGAAAGTTACTGCACTAACCATTCTAAGAAAAAATACTCTGTTTCAGGTAACTGTTTATACGCTGGAATACTGGTATGGTTGCTGGGTAGAATCTGAACAACAATCTGTCTACTCCTGCATTTTCTCTCCCATTGTGTTTTTTAGTGTGAAGGGATAAGACAATACATACATCACCATTACAGAAAAATCTAACAACACAAAGAATTGCAAAGTGTTACTGTCAGTAGCTGGTTAGCTCTAATCCACCAAATAATACTCACGTCTACCCTTTCTCAAATTCCAAATTCTTTAGACTTAATGATATATTGTGTCAAAGAATTCCATCAATTAATTCTAAATGCAACAGTTTGGTAATCATCTTGTCACAAGAAAGCATACAGTCAAGTCAAAATTAATTTAAGTGCGGCAATTGCCAGCATCTGTGAAGATGTGAGCTATTTTCCAAATGCAAATCCAAATCAAACTATTGTTTTAGCTTAAAAAAAAAAAATCAAAAAAATCAATGGCTGAAATATAGTATGGATGGGCTACACTTGATGCTGGAACACTAAGCAGAACACATAGTTTGCAGATCTACTGAGATATTGAATAAATTGTAAGATTTTTTCCAATATCTTATTGCAGGAAGGGTAATTCAAGTGCAGTATTTACAGGGAAATCAATGATAAACCATTAGCTTCGAGAAAAACGTTTTCCATCAAAATGAGAAATGTATGACTTCAAATAATTTCAGGAAGTTTCTTATTTATTTCTTTCATTATCCTACTTCTATCATTTTCAGTCTAAGGCAGGCCAATTCTATATGACAGATAATGAAATCTCCGTATAGATAAGGAAAAAAAGAATGCTGCTATCTTTCACTGGATTTGCATGATATCATTGTATTTTTATCCAGAAAGTCAGCATATTGCTTTAATTTAATTGCTTGTCTGTTTGTTTATACTTATTAAACTCTAGAATAGAAATACATCAGAGGAACTAATATAGGAAAAAAAAAAGGCAACTGTAAAAACACAATTGTCTGCCATAATGTACTTTAGAGGGTTGAAGGAATGGACTGTTCCCCTCTTCTGAGCACTCAGAAGACTATACCTGGAGTATTGTGTCCTATTTTGGGTCCCCCAGTACCAGACAGACACTTAGAAAACGAGTTCCAGAAGAGGGCAAGTAAGGTGTGGACATGAGGGAGCCAGTTTCAGTTAGCTCTCAGAGAAGACCCAACAAGAGGACAAAGGGCAACAATCAAGCTGCAGCAAGGAAGGAAAATTCCAATTTGGTATTAGGAAAAAAACCCACAAACCACCAAGCAACCCCATAATGAGGATGGCAAGACAATTGTACAGATTAACCAGATTCTCCATCTCTGAAGTGTCTCAAAATTAACTGGAAAAGGCTTTGTGCAGTTACAAGCTTGACTGCTGTGAACACGAGGTTAGACTAGATGGTCTCAAGGTCCACTCCATCTAATTTTTTCTTTGATGCTGTAATTGGGAATCTTCATGACAGAATGAAAAACACTGCCAATTCAGAACAGCACACAAAAAACCACTTTCTTTCAATATTCATAGGAATCACCACCTTAATCCTTGAAAAGCAAAGCAAGCAGGGCTACAGCAGTCAATCCTCAAGAACTCACAATACTGAGGTTAACACTGTGAGACACGAGCGCTTGACAAAACAATTCAGTTTTAAGTAGTATTCCACTATAATCACGTCCATACGCTAGTGAAGTTCTGAGGGCAGACTGAACCTTTGGTATGTAGCTGACAACATGTAGGACATGCTCAGAAATGTTAGCATTATACACCTCACTATAACCTGAAAATAATATTTTTTTAATGTGCAAATTACACAGTTGTAGTCAGATGTTAATAACAGGTAGGTATTGTAGTATTATTTCCACACATCTAATTACCTTCGCTATTTAACGGGAATTTCCAAGATCATGAGGAGACCAGGAACCATAAAGCAAGAACATGTACATGAACAAGCAATTTCTGAGCTATCTTGAACACTCCCGGAAAAAAATATCATTAAGATGCTAGGTCTTCAAGAAATGCTCATCAGCATCTGAATAATTTTAGCTATGACATTTTAAGGAAATAAACCCCTGCAGACTAATGAACCATCTGAAATGGTGGCCCATGGGTAGAGGATATCAAGGTAAAAAAAAAAAAAATACAGAACAGGGAAATACCATGTCAAGTTAAGGAAACAGAAAACTTCAATGGAAGAAAGAGACCACTGCCAGACTATGTACGTAAGTTCACAAACCCCACTATCAAACTGGGCAAGTAACCCTTTCCAAAACAGGCCACTCTGACATCCTACCCTGTACTGCTCCGTATAAATATATCATCTTACTAACAGTAAAGAGGAAAAACATGTCTAGTATTTCTTTCATGTTCTTTGTTGATTCTGGTTACTTGGCCCCAAGGACCAGCTCTAAAATCTGGACTTGACAATATTGTTGTGAGAAACACAAGGAATATTGTCCAAACTGAACAGATGGTCAAACTGAAGAATAGAAATTAAATACTGTTAAGCTGATCATAATATGAAGCATAGCTGGGCAAGATATTTCAGCAGAAGAGATGTAAACACAGATGCCAATCTTTTTTTTTTTTTTTTTTAAAGAAAAATCTATGTTTGAACACATCAAATTAGGTGGGGAAAAAAACTCTCCAACAAAAATATTATTTTAAGATAAAAAAAACCTAAAGTAACTGTTTAATCTGACATGATGTCTTCATTACAGTGTACCTTATTTCTTGAACAAAAAGCCAGAAAGTATAACTTCAAACGTTAAAGAAAAAAAAAATTCCTTTCTTGATGAGAAAGCAGGAAGAATCTGTTGGGGGCTAGGCTTCAGCTTTCTTTGGCAATGTATTAATTTCAACCAAAGACAGTTTTACTTATTCTCAGAATTCTATTATGAGAAGATTAAGCACCATCTCTTGATGCATTAAGATCAAAATCAAAATATTGTGCCCTATCTAATCAAGAGTTCTACAGACCAGAAAACTCATTGTGTAGATAGAATAAGCTTTTATTTTTTATATTTTTGTTTAAAAAAAATAAAAATCAAGACAAATATTTCTGATTCAGACACAGGTCATGGAGAGCTTTTCAATAATAAAGGCCATAAACATATATTTTACATAAAAAAAAAAAAAAAAAAACAACAACTTTAGATTCAACCAGAGCACTCCTTGTCTTTTGAAGCCAAGATGTGATCACAGGCTTTGCTGCCTGCCTTTCAAGCCTTGTGGATTTACCAATGCCCCTGCATTCATACAATTTGATGAATGGTATATATGTAGATTAATTATTCTCCTGCCAGTAACTGCCTTTACCTATCTGGCTAGGATTCCTCCTTACCTGAAACTGAGCTGAAGATTTATTCACTTAAAGCAACATCTTGATAAGCAAACAAGCTTCTGCATCAGCCACCTTGCAACCTTCAGGTACATTCCGGACAAGCTAGATACAGATACAGGCACACTTTAGTTCTGAACTAACCATAAGCTTGTGATTGACTTTCAGCTGTTTAGTCATCCTTACCTACAGCAGTCATTCTGTAAAAAAACAACACACTTAGGGATGGAAAACATGTCTAGGCAGGTTACAATAAAATGAAACACAGAACTCCTGCTTATTATGTACAACTGTAGGAAAAGTGGAGGGAGTAAAATCCATATGGCTTGATCACAGAATTCTGCATCAGTAAAAACGAAGCACTTCCTTGTTTATTTATTTATTTTTTTAAAGAAAAAGCTCTGGGCTTAATTCCCAATTTTCTACTCCTATTGGATGCAGGTGACACTCCATTGAAAGAAATTCTGTAACCTCACCTGTGAAGCTTGATTTTTAGAATAAAACTGCAATCATTTCTGATTATGCAGGACATAAATCTGAGAAAATAAATGTCACTGGATGGAATTATAATACTGTCTCAAAAAATCATCACAGGGCCTATTTTAGGATTGGAATCAAATACGTATTTTAATTGCACATTTTAATTCAGAGTTACCATGCAGACATCTTCTGCCTTCTGTACTCCTTGCTTTGGTCAGACTGTTTCCCTCATGATTCACTCCAGGAGTACAGGTTCACATAGGAACAGAACATTATTTCAGAGATGCTGTGGTTAAAACCACTTCCTATATTGGAATAATTTTACTCTTGCATTACAGATCCTTCTAGTCATTTGATCATCTTCTGCGTTTTGTAATATTGCAATAAACGTGCAATATACTAATGGTCTAATTAAGCAGTGGTGACTCAGGCAGGAGGCTTTCTGGGGATTAATGACCACTTGGGAGGAGCTGATGTCCCAAAATACAGCCTAGGGCCATTAACTTCATTTGTCTATTAATCTTTGGGAAATGCTTCATGGTGAAGCTGCTATCTCTATTACATGACTGAAGAATTAAATGTATAGCTATTTTAAGTTACTCAAGTTTAGTTCGCAAATGTCAGATAGTCCTAGAGGATCTAATGATCCATATAACTCTTTAGATTGTGTTTCAGTATTGTGTGGTTTGTCATTTGAGATTTTAAAATAGGAAGTGGAAAAACTTGCAGTATTAAAACTTCAAGCTAAGAAAATAAAATATTCAAAATCTGGATAGGGATGTTGTGGAGTATTCAAGAACTAGAAGGAGGGTTACTAGTAACAGAGATACAACTTGCTCCTCGTACCAGATACAGTACAAAACCAGATAAAGAGACTTCAAGGAGTCTTCTCACAACCCTCAACCCTCACCTTCATATCAGGGATAAGCAAACTTCATTTCTGATCTCTAACAGTCCCATGAGTATCACCTTGATCACTAAATTAACTTGTTTGCACTTAATTTTGAGGTTTGATTTCAAAGTTACAAATGTTTACAGAATGTATGTTCTTAAAGAGGTGAAGCAAGTAGGAGCATGGACAGTTTTATGACCCCAGTCTGGAAAATAAGTGCTGCTTCACCTTTTTCAAAACAGGATTTCAGAATTCCCACTCAAAAAGAAAGTTAGAAATACCAAAAGGCTTTTACTGCGTTGCACATAAAGCATCAAAAATACCTGCTGAAGACAAATTCCAGAATGTATTTTTAAGCTTGCATATTGTCCCATTTAAACTTTATTTTAAATAATATGGATGAATCACATAAGTTAGAAAGGCAACAGTCTTAGTTCAAAGTTCTTAGACACATAATTTGTAGTTTAAAAACCCAATTTCAAAGCCTAAAACCAAGCCAATAATTATCAGATCTTGCTGTGAAGACCAAAAGCTTGAAAATAAACTACTGACTGGTACTGGTGTGCTCTCAGGGTCTGGGAATTCTGGACTCTAAACTGTTTTTCATTATGAACTCCAGAGAGGAAGACGAGGTGGCTGAATTTTATATGGGAGTGGATTTAGTGATAGAGAAGCATTTCTAAATACCATGGTCACTTTAACAATATTAAAACTGAAAAATGTTTAGCAGCAGTATAAAGAAATTGGATAACGTCAGACCTTCATATAGAAAGCCTGTTTTGACAATTAAGCAAATAAAGATCAATCATGTGAAGGTATTCTGCTAGCTGTCTGGGCACCTGCATGCAGCAGTCTGAAAAAAGACAGATTTAATGTAAATCAACTGAAACCTTTCTCCAAAAGACAATGCTTATTTGAACATGGCGCTAAATGAGAGTAACATTCAAGAAGTATGTGTCTTATTCTCAGAGTACCAAGTTACTACAGGTAAGAAAAGAATGTTTTGGGCTTCCACTGTATAACTGGCAAACACCCTCTTGCTCAAATAGGAAAAGGAATAGCTTTATTTTAGACAGGAGAGAATATAAAGAGAAGATAAGCTCCATGTAATCAATACGGTCACAACTCTGCTGACAGTTTCTTTTCTTTCTATTGTTCTTGTGTCAGACACCTTCTGACATGCTAACAATGTTCTTGGTTACAGCGTGGAAAAAAATCCCTTATTCAGAGCTGCATATATTACTGTGTAACAGCATCTCTTGATACTTTCACTGGAAATTTCCGTAGCTTGGCAACAAAATTCCATTAAGATGGTTATTCCTTTACACATCTGTGAACATGCCACCAACACTGCCTCCCACTGATGTCCTACATACGTTTGCCAGCTTACATAAAGCCTGTGCTCCTGCTTTTTAGCCATAGCACTTAAACTGGTGTGATGAGGAGAAACTTTCAAAGGCAGCTGCCAAAAGTGGATTACACTGCAAACACTGTTCCATGAGGCTCAGAAAGACCCTAACTAGTATTGGGTTTTGTAGTTTGTGGCAAATATGGAAACACTCCAGTTTTTCAAGCACAGTAGTAGACTTTCACAAACATGTCTGACTGCACAAAAGTGAACTTTACAAAGTTAATCCTCTGAGAGCACCATAAGACAGCAGAATTCTTTGGATCTTAGCCTACCGAATGCTAGCTGTTCTCTCTAAATCTCAGCACTTCTATAGTTGCCTAATATCTAGGCATAGCATTAACAAAGAAGATTGTACACTCGAAGTATTCTATTTAACTAATAAAACAAAGGAAATTAGCATGGCATAATTAGTTCCAGAGGTACTCAAGGTAAGAAAAGGCAATGAAAAGCTATTATTTCAAACGTGGAAAATCGAACAGGTGATTTTATAGCACGTCACATGACATCATTAGTCCCTCCAGATAAATGTCTAAGTATTTGCCACATTAATGAGCCACGGGATAAAAATGCTTCTCTGGTCTCTACGGAAAGATCAATACAGAGAAGAGATGTTATGCAGGGTCTTTGTTTCATTTTTAGAGAGCCAGTCAATTGACTTAGGAAGAATGAGAGTCAAATTTTGGCAAAGGAGCCTCACACGAGCTTCAGAACCATCATAAACACTGCAAGTACATTACTAGTATTGCACATTTATCACAAACTATTCTGGATACGTACTGTCAGAAATTACAAAAAGGGAGACAACTGTTTACAATCTTTCTAAGTTGTGTCTCCTATAGCTACATAATACAAAGATTTCACTTGTAAAAAATTGTCTTGTTTCACTATAATGACGAAAGGGAGCATTTTAATGTTTCCAAGCTCTTGAATAGTCTCACAGCATTTACCAGTTGTAGGGGTAAAGTCCTGGGAAGAAATGGTTTAGAGGAATTACTGGGAATGTAGTCTGACCTACTGCAAGGAGGCTTCCAAGAAAAATTTTGGAGAATTCATTCAGTCTCCATATTCAACCACATGTATATTTCAGTCAGTATTTATTTCCAGTGGTGCAGAAAGCTGGGACTCCACCTCAATGAATGACACAATAGATGTAGGAAGAAAACAAATATATAAAATACCACACAAAACACCACTACATTGACCTGATCTTGATACAGAACCAGTGATAGTAAGAGATAAGGGACTGTACTGGCAAGGAGGTTGCCCTTTTCCAGTAATACTCTATAGTCACCCTACAGCTGCACAACAATCAGGAAAAGCTGGGGTGCCCTGTCTGCTTATTCTTATCATTGGTAATGAATAAAAGATTAGAATATGCTGCCTATGTTCTTTCTTTTGGAGCCTTTCAAAACCAGACATTATAAATAAATAAAAGGGATTTACAGGTTCTATACACATAGTTCCTCAATAATCCCTATCCTGAAATGATTTAGATACTTACATGACAAATCAACACTCAATAAATCAGTGGGATAACTCAGCCAGCTAGCCCTCACCCAAGTCAAATCGTTCCAGTTGACAAACAGAAAGAGACTGCCCCAGGTGAATCTGACACAAGGAGTATGTGCCACTGCATCCCCTTAGCACCCATTCCAAAATAGCTCATTCTTTCTTCCTTGGCCTTACAAGCTCACTGAGCAGAACCAGATGAGAGCCCGCTGCTAACCTCTTTAGTATGCTCAAAAGCAAGCGAGAGCTGCTGCAATGTAGCTCGCGGCCAGGCACGGGCTCACCGTTATCAGGAACACGGAATAGATGCCTATTTTTTTTTTCAATTCTCTGATAATAAAAGATAATCTGATACTAAAGAGTGGTTTGAAACCAGACAAGTCTATTTAATCAACTGCAGCCACATTCAGCAAACACGAGGATATTTCACTGTAATTATTATTTTTGGAATTGAAATAGACACAGTTCATACTGCTTATCTCAAATGATGGTTTGTATCCCCTCTGAGGCACTTTAAGCAGAAAATACTTGGCTATAGAAAAGGTTTACTGTTAAACCGCTATGGTTGTTGTTCTTAATCTACTCTCATTTGCTTTTCCCAAGTGCAATAACACCTTTGATTTCAAGGGTCACATTCAAATGCCGCTATCCCAAGGACTAAGTGGAGAAAATTTCAGCACAGGCCAACATCTCACTGGGATTTGCAGAACCTTCTGTAAAGTAAATAAGGCCCTTGTGGCTTATCAGTCGTTGGTGTGTTCAGCTCCCTGAACTAAAAGAATTGGAGGGGATTAGTTAGAGGAGAAATGAAATGTACCTAATTAATTCCCCAGATCCCTGCAGATTATACGGCATGTTTGGAACAGCAGGAAATTGTGACTGAAATTAAAAATACATACCTACAGCAGTGATGCTGAAAAACGAGCCTTTTTTCCTATTAGTGCAGTATCATTGATAGAGTAACAACAGCTATTACATTTCAGAATTTTTTTTATCATTTTATAACAAGTTTTCCCATGTCACACTTTTTTTTCAAATTATTTTTTAAATACATATATTTAATACAGAGCTGAGTATTCTAAATCTCTGACAAATAAAAGAACAACATTTGGAAATGGATATTATTTCTCCTTGTAAATTCATGATGTTTCAGCTTTGTTCTCATTGCTTCTCCCCTCTCTCCCACACTCTGTTCTTCTCTGACTCTTCATCGATCACGTAAAACATCAACAAGATAAGACTTTATATGCTACTGTCAGTGACAGAGATACAAACTTGGAAAAACTCTGGGGAGCCTGAAAGACTTGATTTGGATTTAAGCAAGGGAAGGAGAAAAGCAGAATCAAACTTGAGATTGCAGTGAGAAAAAAGGGAGAAAGTAAATAAGGAAGACTAGTTCCAACAACAGAAAAATGAAGGCTGTCTGAAATTGGGAAAGCATGGAATGAATTTTATGTTCCATTTTCTTATTTGGGTAAAGTGTCTTAGTTGCCTCTACACATTCTCACTTCAGAGCAGGGAAAAGGGGTGTTTATCGAGCAAATTACAGAACTTTTTCAAAATGATCTTCAGAAGAAGAATGCATAAAGATTTCTGCACATTCCTGCTACCATCTTCAGGGTTCTGCTGTTACGTATCTTTTTAAACCACATAAATTTCAACTAATATATGTGTTTCCAGTCATTTTTATAGGAATATTTGCCAGGTGCTTCTCCTGGTCTCCTGACTATAATTTTTTCATGTTTTCCTAATGTGAAGTATAAATAAATATATTTCCCTGTTTGTCCATCCTCTTCTGTCATCCTCTAACATGCTCTCATTCATAGAATTCAATACCTTCTTGGGATGAAGGTTATTTTTCTGCGGGAGCCCCGTGTAATGTATTACAAGCAGAAAGGTGTAAAACTAGAATGTCAAAGAAAGGGGTCTTAGCAGCAGAAGAGGAACCTCTGCACTCCAACACAGGCAAATGTGACAGCATGAGGAAGTGATGAAGAATGGAAAAAGAGCTCTGGAAAACATTAAGAGAAATTAGTCACAGGGAGAGAGGAAATCAAGTGCTTTTTCATACACTCCCTAATCAAGAAAGGTAGTCTGAACTAACCAGAGAGGAATTCAACAAAACCAGTATTGGG